>JAHWFP010171255.1:114149-136037 GCA_023313725.1 Lithobius niger
CCAGACTTTCCTCAGTTGGAATCGCCCAGATTTTCCTCAGTTGGAATCTCTCAAATCTCTCCTGCTCGAATCTCCATGTTTTCCTTGGTTCAAATCCCCAAATTTTCCCCAGTTCGAATCCCCATGTTTTTCCAGTTCGCATCCCCAGGTTTACCCATCATCTTAGTAAATTACGTGAAATCAAGCCAACTGCAAAAAGCTTACAAATAGAATTGTTTGAATTGAACTAGGCTATAGCGTGCCACTCTTGTTTCTTATTTAATTGTTTGGAATTATCGTGACGTAAGTTATATGAAATGTTTGAATGTTTTGGTAATTGTGTATTTGTAGTTACATTTTCCTAAAATTGTCACGATTTATAAGTTCATTGGAAACTTAAAATAGTTTTTTTTATTTAGAAATAAATAGTTGCAGTAGTATTATAAAAAATAAAAATAAAACTAGTAGCCTCTTTTACACATGGTTTTGCCAGTGGACGAGTGGGCACATTAACGTCATCGAATCACGTTCACATCACTCGAAAACGTTACTTCTACTGTACTATTTCATTGGTACTTACTTCCAACATATTTTAATATTATTTCCATAGATTCGTTTAGATTAATTGTTTACCGTGTTTCATATTCCACGACGACAAGTATGGTTCAAATTTGATCAATTCATCTAGCTGTAAGAGCGTTTAGTTGCTTCTGTTGACTTGAGGTTTAACAAATTTATATAAATTCAGTTTTCGACATATAACCATTGCATTAAAATTCATGTCAAGGTGCGTTCAACGAAGAGAAAACTAAACGACTAGGCTATCGTTTTTGCTAGCGAAAACAGCGACAGTATTAACAAACACGGGAATGTTCTAGATAGCAAGGTCAAATTAACACAAATTCACTCGGAAAAAAGACGGTAAACATCTTCAATCCAAACATCAAAAGCCTACATCGCAACACGCCGCCAAACTTTCGGACTTTTTTAAAGCCACTCTTAATGCATAGAATGATGATCCACATTTCGAGACGTGCTTCCAAAAAGGATTTATGGGTCATGTCGCCATAATGGTCATTTTAAAAGGCAAAAATGTAAATTATGATATCAAACTTAGTGGCACGTCGTACTGTTTTTAAGTTTGAGCTGCAGAAACAGTAAAAAAAAAAGTGGATTGCTAGTGGATTTTTTTGTTTGTTTGATTTGGTCTGCTTTACCTTGGAGTAAATCTTAATTGTGATTTCGGGAGTGACGCTTTCTCAGCCAAAGCTGCGATTGAACACACTTCGGTTGTCTCGGTTATGCGAGAAGTTCTAGGAGTTTACCCCTAATGGCCAGAATGGCGTGTAATTCTGTATTGAACGAATAATCGATTGTTTATTTTTCTTCAAAATTTAGTTGAATTTCTTGTCGGGGGTTGTATCCTTTGTTTGCTTTGGTTTCAGGGATTGATAACCCTTTGAAGATAGGGTTTGAATAATATCTCTGTAATGTGTGGTCGGACCACTGCACTGTGACTGAGGTTGGCGCTAATGACCAAGCTGTCGACGCGCCATAAAGACTCAATCCCCCCCCCCCCCTTGAGGTTAATGTTCCATAATAAATCAATCAATCAACGCAAGGGGAAAAAAACCAATCTGTACATTCTTGGGCTTTGTTGTTGTTATTGTTGTAAATTAGATTATAGGTTAGGTTAGTTGTCTTGGCTCGAATTTCACCAGGCAGGGTGAGGGTTGAATATCAATAGGAAACTCGGCTTTTTTTCCATCAGCTTTATTTCTTAGAGTCGTTTTACTTCCTACAGAAATCCACAACATTCTACAACAAACATGCAAGTTATTTAAAACGGAAAAAAAATTTTTAAGTCTTTCAAGGATGTAGTTAACAATTTCAAAGAATTCAAGGCCTGGAATTTTTTCTTAACAAATTCAAACACTTTTCAAGGACTTCAACCACCTTGTGCCAACCCTGAATAAAAAATAAGGAGGGGATCCGGGATCTAACCAGGAAACGGCTAGGTAAAGAGGAGCAATTGTCGTCAGATGTTTTACACCCGAGGATTATCACACTTATTTTTGGCTTATAAGGTGTATGTTAGGCTAATTATTGAGTATGCAAGCCAGGTTTGGTCTCCGCATCTGTTGGGTGATATAGAGCGCAATGAAAGTGTTCAAAGGATGCTATTCGCTGTCTTACAAAGATCGTGTAAATAAATTAGGCCTCGACTCCTTAGAACTAGAAGGTTACGTGCGAATCTCTACACCACACGTTTTCCATCTTACGTAGGTTTACCAATATCGACCCCACACAATTTTTTTCTTAAAACTCGGGGCCACAAGTTTAAATTAGCTGTTCAAAAATCAAAACTTCACTGTCATGACTTTTACTGTAGTAACAGAGTTGAAAGTTTTAATACAATGCCTACTGTTGTCAATATTGCTGCTCTAAAATTCATGTAAAATTCACAGAATGACATGCAGCATGTAGCAACGTCTACCATTATTTAGTTGTATGTAGCACTGAGAACTCTGTGCTACATTAGCGATTAACGTCCCCGCCCTCCAATTCCCTGGTCGTCGATAAACAAGCGAAGGAAGGCGCAAAGAAATTTCTTTTCACACAACAAACTATAGTGTCCCCGGCCTATCTTGAATTCTCCGCAGAACAAACACAGATAATCGATTGTACGTTTTCAGTAGCAGAGTGCCTTGTTGATATCCAAGATGGTTACAAAAACAATGGCGGCCATCGATTAAAACCACCCCATCCAGGAAGACGTAGCCGCTCACAAAATACTTGCAGGACTCAAGATACACCGCGCACACTATAGCCACGTGTCTCCTTAATTATTGAGTGTAAAGTTGGTGCGTCCACGTGCACCAGGGAGCAAGCGGTCAAGGTTAAGCGGGCACGTGGCTTATTTGTTGGGTAAAAAGAAATTTGTTTGTGTCCCTTCGCTTGTTGAAAGTTAAGGGCTAAACTGAACCAGATAGCGGCAAATGACTATAGAAGTTACAGCTTGTCATTTGGTGGTAATCCCCCTTTAAAGCCAGACTGCATCATCGAATCTATCAGTTTCTTTCGAAATACATGTAGTTGTTTTTACCATAACGACGTCCCATCTATCTGGTGACCGAAAGATATTCATTAACCTGAATTGCTTCGGTTGAATGGATTTCAAGGACTTGTAAGGACGTTTTTCAAGGACTTTTAAAGACTTTTTTAAGTACCAAGTGTCAAGCATACTTGCGTAAAATTTCGTTTCTCATGAAGCAACTGGTAAAGGACACCATTACAGTATTGATCTAATTTTGTAGAGTTATTTTCGGTTGGGTTATATTGAAAATTATCTCCAATTTCAAGTTATATCCCAGATAACGATACAAAAGTCCTAAAACGGTCGTGAGAGAAGTTTGTTCTTAGCCCTGTTCCCAGTCTCTCTTAGGACAAGAAAAAAGAACAACCTGACATTTAATACTACACAATTTGTGTACAAAAAAAGAGGGTGCATTGAATCAGATTGTGGCTAGCTTGCACTCCCAATTATGCCTTTCTAATAAAATAGTACCAAATTCAGTTTGTACGCAACACCCACTTCCATGGCAAGAACTTTGGCAATCCTGGCCGGACGAAACGTCCATACAGTAACACCAAATTAATGCCTGGTGCTGACTGTAGTCACTGCCATGAAAAACTAGGGCAAGCTAACCTGAGCAAAACTTCTTATTAAAAGGCTTACAATGAGAGCTTGGTAGGTACTGTACAATACTATGCAATACAACTTTACACACTGTCATGTAAAGGTTTTCAAGATTTCTGAGTGTAGCCGTGAAGAAGTTAATGGTTCAGTCAGTATCCAACTGAGTTTAAGAAAATAAATTTGAAATGACATAACAAAAACTGCCAGCAGAGGCTTTATTCAATTGCTATATGGAAATCAAAAGAAGGATTTGCAAAGAATAAGTACTGCATTTTCAATTTTTCAAGGACTTGTAAGGCCTTACAAATAGTAAAATGAAAAATAAGTACTTATAAGGTTAGTAAGGAGTGGCACAAACCCTGATTGTATAATGTATATACTATATTTTTTAATGGGCCGATCATACGTATAGACGCTAGTCCCTATTCTCTCCTTTCCGTGTATTGGCGAGATAAAGTTTAAAAAAAAATGTATTCTGTATTTATATTTATTTATAACCTCCAACGAAGCCACAGTCGATAGATTGTCTAAATAGCCAGAATAAAGTCCATAGTTGCTGATAAGCTGAGTCAATCTTTCATTAACTCTGATCGACTTTCTTCATTTAAGAAGCTTGTAGCACACTACTCCGTTCCGTGCCGTTCCGACGACTGACGGCAACGGATGGTCCAGTACACCTTGCTTCCGTCGCTAACCGTTTCAGTAGGCTCCGCTGAGCGTTTAATTTTAATCGCTCCCAAATTGGCAATGCGTATGTAGGAGGACTTGAAGTGACCTTAAGTAGGTAATTAAATAAAAAGTCGTAGTAAATTAGGTATTAATTCTTTACGCTCGGGGCTTGATAACATTTAAGTTCTGAAGGCAACTGAAATAGGTTCCGTCTGTATTTAGTGGGAAAAAAGGCCTTGTGCGCAGGTGCGTGACGAACGACGACGGCCGTCGACTGACGGCAAGTACTGTACGTACACTTTTCCGATGCGATCAGTTTTTGACTGAAAGGATTCTGTCTCGACAACTCGTCCGTCAGCGGACGGGTCGTCACGGAACGGGAAGGAGCAGTATACACGGCCCGTCTGATTTACATGCTTTTAATCCGAACAGAAATTTGATGGACTACGACATGACGTGACGTGACGTGACGTAACGGAGCAGTGTGCTACAAGCTTTATAGGCTGAGTACTCTCGGCCAAGTTGTTGTTTTGTTTCTTGACCCCTCTTCCCTCATCGAATCGGTTCATAGAATTATAAATGATAGATTAACGCCCCACCCTCCAATTTTCCCTGGCCGTCGATAAACAAGGACTAGTCCTTAAACCTAAACGCATACTTGAACAAAAAAAAATGTATATTGTTCTTGAACTGCCAATCAACTTAGAGAAAAAAAATTGCTGTTCCGATATTCAAGAAATAGCATACATTTTTTTTTATTACTAGCTTGTAGCCGTATTCCGCAAGGCAAAAATGCCTACGTAATAAAATAATCCTAAAGAATTTCTAAATATTATTTATTTTTCTCACCAACAACGCTTCAGCTTTTATTACTCTCCCCACAATGCCACCTCCTCCTGGGCTTTTCACCCTTTTATGAGCGAAACGATAAAATAAAAAATAAAAAAAATGAGGTATAATGGCCGTGTTTTCTTTTTTTTTTTCCCCCCGAGATGTTTTTTTGCAATTCCTTTCCATCTTTTTATTTCGTACTGCATTCAATTTCGTCCCGACTTCAGTTTTTTTTCCACCTTCCCTAGTTTTGCTCGCTTGCCAAGGCTGGCAATTACCTACTTATGGGCTGATGGATTATGTGTGTCAGTTAATCCTCAAAAGGCAGCCCGCCTTTTTGTACAGCGAGTCTCCTCCTTTGACTCTGACCCACTCTGACAGACCACAATTCAACAAAAACACGTGCAACGTCTAGCTTTGTGGAGATCTCCGTCAGAATGGACCCGCCGCCAAGTACGAATCCTTGCGTCAATGCGGTTCTCTCCCGGGGCCGATGGCCATGCTTGTCAGTGTTGACAGATTGGTGGTTCTAGAGGTTTAATAGGCGTTTGGAGTGAAAAGGGGGGTGGAAAATATCCGGGGAAAAAATGGGGTGAAAATTCATTTTGGGGTAATTCTAGGGTGGCAGAATTTATTAGTTCAACTTCCGTGTTACCCTGTTACCATAAATTTTTCATTACTGTAAGCTAAGAATTCTTGCATGACGTCAACCAACTGATGGACGCCAGCAGCAGCGTCATAGAAGGGAGGCAAAGGGGGCTTTGGTTGGTTGTTTGACACGTGTCACGTGGACGTGAAGGTGCTACGACGGGATAACTTTATTGGCTGTGTTTTATCGAATTTTCCTAATTAGCAATCTCTACGTTTTGTTTGTTTAGCACTACGCAAAAGATAATTAGTTGTTGTTAATCATGGTCCATGTTTCTTTTTATCCATTTTAACACGATTTTTAACCCGATTTGCAATATTTATGTAAGATAGTAAATCAGAGAACCAAGTTTCACTTTCATAAGTTTCGCTTTCAGTTCGGTCTTCGAAGTAATGTTAATGTAACTCAGTGACGGCGCCGCTAGGGGTGGGCCAGGGTGGGCCATAATCCTCCTAATATTACCCCCCCCCCCCACTCCCGACCCCAACACTCGGGTCACCATCAGGAAAAAAAAATTGCAGGCTAAACTGGACATCCAATGAATAAACGAGCTTTTATTTATTTTTTATTTAAATTTATTTGTTTATTAATTTTTGTGGCAACTTTGCAATAATTTATTTTGTGTGTTATGGGGCGTATTTTACAAAAATAAATTGGACTGCACTGAAGTTTACGTTACGTTTAAGTTGAATTAAACGGAATAAAAGTGCCTAATGCGCCTGCCTTGAAAAACAGTCTCTGGCCTACTCTGTTTCCAGATGTGCCCTATGCCGGCCCCCCAAACTGCGGAGCTATTGCAGTACTTTTTAAATCGGCTTGGTTTAAATCATTCCATCCTAGCGGGACCCTGGCGGCAGCTGAGACTACTAATATGAACTGAAATGTAATGGCTTCATAAGTTATCTTGCACACCGACAGACAGACAACATCCCAGGAATGAGAAGCTCACTTGCCTTGCTTCGCTCCGCGCATAACTACACTGCAAAAGGGGAAATTATAATGACGCAAAAATTATGGCCACCTCCATCCTTCGCCGCACGCGCGGTTTGTCGTAATAATTAAAAGCAAACGCAAGAGGAAGAAGTACGGACAGATGGCAAATCGAAGGTCGTTCCAATTCATCGAAGCATTTCACGCCAAATTGGCTCCGCATCCGTCATTTGCAATGCGTGTCGAGCAGGAAAGTTGACTTTCTAGCCAAGGAGGAGAATTTGGACGACACCACACCTATGAAATTCGTGGGAAACAAAGAGTCGGGAAAGGAAAACCATGCTCAAGGACAAGCGTCGAAACTGAAAATGTAACAACTTAGAACTCCGGCTAAACTCCGTCAAACTTAAAGGGGGATTGCCACCAAATGAAAAAATGCATCATCAATAGCCATTTGCTGCTATCTAGTTCTGCCCTAGCCCTTTAGTTTCAACAGGCGAAGGAACACACAAATAAATTTCTTTTTACACAACAAACAAGCCACGTGCCTCCTTAATTAGTGAGTGTAAAGTTGGTGCGCCCACGTGCACCAGGAAGCAAGCGGTAAAGTTAAACCTAACAACATCACGGGCGCTTTTTTCGATATATCGACCGTTTTGACACGCCGATTTTGTACCGCTAGATGGGCGTCATCTAGCAACAGTGATATCGTTTGCCTTGGCCAATTGCTCTCTGGTGCTCGCGGACGCACCAACTTTACATTCAATAATTATGGAGGTACGTGGCTAGTTTGTCGTGTAAAAAGAAATTTCTTTGCGTATTCCTTCACTTATTGAAATCAAGTGCTATATAGAACTAAACAATAGTACACTTTTTCCTAACGGTTAGACTACAAGTTTATTCAGTAGTGAAAATGGACGACTTTCTACATCGGATAAAAGATCAGCCATTGGTACAAAAGATCCAACAGGTAGATACACAATGTTCACTTTCCAACACTGGGATGACAGTAATACAGTAACAGTCATATTTTATAGGGCAAATAGTTTGTTTATGAGCTAAAGCATTTGGAAAAATTTGCACTACTTTTTGATCGTTTGCTTGATCTATTACGAGTTTCAACGAGAAATATCCTCAAGCGTCGATCCAACAGACACATGCAGAAGACATGCATTACAAGTATGGGATGACACTTACAGACAAATAGTGACAAAATACGTTGTCATCCAAACCTTATTTAAAGAGATGCAGCAACAAGGAACCTCCTCGAGCGAAGCGAGACGACGCCAATGAAGCGAGCCATTTAGCTAGTCTTCGAAAAAGTTACACACATGCAGGTCTTCATTTCCGTGTTACTGATAAAGGTAAGACGCTACATTTTTCAAGCCTCGACGACAATCACGTTTGGATTTCAGCGTTACGCCTCCGTCCAGTTCCTCCTTTTAAATATATATAAATCCCAGCCTTCTTGGCTCTATAACCAGTGCATGACCAGAGTTCCCACCAACCTGGAAAACTCAGGGAATTTAAACTGGGTTTGAACCACACGGAGAACTCAGGCAATTCTCTGATTTTTTTTTACAAAAAACCTGGAAAACTCAGGAAAAATATAAGATTTTAAATAAATTTCCCATCTAAAAGCTTCAGCCATTTAAAAAAAAAACTGGTAAAATGTGTGAAAAAAAATTCCTCCTTAAAATTATGGTAAATAGCCTGGAAAATGACTTCATCTACTCTGGAAATCTGGAAATCTCAGGAAAAGTGATTTCAGTATTCTGGTGGGAACCCTGATGACTGAAAAACTAACTTTTATTCGTAAGTTCGTCCTTTCGTCTCACCGGTCCCATTTTCCCAACCTGCTTTTTGCAAGCCCCCTACCCACCCACCCTCCCCTACTTATTTTTAGCTCTGCTTATCTAAACACGACATTACAGCTTCCTTAAAGAAGCAATATCTGTTTTAATTATCACGTTCAGAATTTAACTGACTGGGAAACCGCTCAAAGGCGCTCAAAACAAACAAAGACTCCCAGATCACTTTACGTTGTCCTACAGTAAAAGGGCGTCGTACGGCGTTTCTCTATTAAGTGTTGCAACTCCTTTCCTGGGTGGAATCAACAACAACGGACACAACCACGACAATGGGGGGTTGGGCACTTTCTTTGTCCCCGATCTGTCCTGCAAGAATCCCACATGGCCGCCATCTTGTCGCGACCGACCGACAAGGGTGGAGTGCATTTTCCAAGATGGACGGCCGGTGTCGTCGAGAATTATGGCCACCGTCGGATGAGGTACCGCCACGGACCACATCCAAGGCCGAAGGGATTCTGGGAAGGACGAGTTTATAAGGTATGGCCGGAAGGAGGGGAAAGTAAGAAAGGATTAGAAGCAGGCCCGAGGCAGAGCGAGACACTTTGATAGACGGGTGGAAGCCAACTTTAATGACAGGGTTAAACTCACTTCCGGAATGAAGGCCGATCAAGAGTTTGGTACCCGCTGTCTATCTCCCGAACGAACCCAAATGATGGGTTGGTACATACTTGCGGGTTGCAAGTGGTCGATGCCTCCTCTCCCTCCCAATCGCCTGCCTACTTTCCATGTAAACAGCAGGTTGTGATAATTCAGGAGTGTAACACAGTGGTAGTGGAGGGATGGAGAGGACTTGAGATCACGGTCTGGATGTAGAAACGCCTGCTTGTCTCTCTTTGCTAATAATTTATTGGTGGCGTTCCTCAACAAAGACTTGACTAATCTTGCAGATGCGATACTTCAATGAAACTGTGGCAGAAATGCTGGTAAAAAAGTTGCGGAAAACAAACCGTAATCGTCAAAATTTTGGGAAATTTTGTTTACTGAGAATTTTTGTTTTCTTTCTGCAACACGATCACCACGCTCGACTTACACTGAAAGACCAACCATTTCTACTCAGTAATTATATAAATCGAAGCTTTACTCGTTGCTGATTGGTCACCGACAAGCAAACCACAGATCTATGCAGTCTATCTCACTTAGAGGAAGCGGTTTCCTTTCGTTTCCGTTATACCCGTACTAGGGGCAATGACGTCATTCGTGAATCGTCGGGCTTTGCGGAAACCACGAATTGCTTCTCTTCAGAATGCGGAGCTTCACGTTTAACTTCGTTTATAAAAAAAAAATAAGGTATAAAAATAAGACTTAGGCCTACTTAATACAAAATACCAACGCTGAAGCAAACGAAATTACAGGCAGGATGACGAAATATAATGGAGGCTAGCATCGCTACGCAAACAGAGGAAAACATCGTTCACATTATGAAATGAAACATCGAAAATATAAATCGAAACCATACATCGAAATTACTTCAGAGAATCGTTTTTCGGAAAGAAAACAAATTCTCACACCGAATGCAATTCGTGCTTTTATTAAATCTATAATTTGTGCGTTTTACCACTTAATTGCTATCCAGAAAATTTCCATTCCCTCGACCTTCGGTTCTAATAGATCAATTCTGGGAAGGAGTTTTGCTAAAACACACAAATTATAGATTTCATAGAAGCACGTGTGGTATTTATTATAGCTAAAAATGCACCCAAATCTTATTACTAAGTCTTATAACTCTAAAAAAAAATTGTACCTCGAGTTATACATTGCCAAGTTATAGCATACCTCGCCAACACATTTCACAACTTGCTTATTAACATTAAATCCTTAATCCAGGATTCCCACCAAAGTACACTGAAATGAATTTCACTGAATTTTCCAGGTTTTACAGAGTAGTTGAGGTCAATTTCCAGGGTATTTACCGTAATTTTACGAAGGAATTTTTTTACTCAATTTACCAGTTTTACTGTTTAAATGAGTAATGAGCCCCATTTCATGAACTTCTAATTGTCAATACAGAAACAGAAGGACAACATTTTTTTATGCAGAACGATAACAGTGCAACACAATCAGTTAAGGCTTGTTTATAATCTTTATTGCTTTCCTTCCCCCCCCCTCCCGAGTTTTCCAGGTTTTTTGTGAAGAATCAGGGAATTCCCTAAGTTTCAAAAGTTTCAATTCCCCGAGTTTTCCAGCTTCTCCAGGATGGTGGAAACCTTGCAATCATCAAATTTTTTCCAAGAATACGAATTATTTGTTTAAAATTAGGGTGCAGGTTTACAACATCCTTGGGGTTTTTTGGGTTTTTTTTTTTGTTTATTCGCCGCATTTAATTCGGATGAGACATGTTTTCCCGTAACTCGAATAAATCCAGACGCTCGCTGGGTCTCTTGTGCAACGGAGACCTACTTTCCGCTTTTTGAAATAAATAATTTATTTATTTATTAATATTCAATGAGTCGGTCACTTATTAATTGCTGGAATTATCCGCTGTCGTATTTCAGAACAAAATTCAATTGAACCTACCCACGCCAGCCACCTATACGTTTCAACGAAGTAATATTTATTAATTGATAAATTATACCTTGTGACTCATGACTTTCTGACAACTATCCATCAAACATTTTTGTTTCCTCCAGGCTTTTCCCGAGCCGTAACCTACTTTCGTTTGCGTTGAGCCGAATTCGAGACGATTAGCGACTTTTTATTATTTTATTAAGGACGTGTTTAGGTCCGACTGCCTATGTGTCTACCGATCCCGTATTTGCAACAAGGTCATGACGTCATTAATGTGTTGCTAAGCAACGAGTTCCAAGTTCATCGATGACGCTAAACAAGCGGAAAGTTTAGTTCAAGAAGATGTTACCAGGGCGGTACTGCAGGGAGTCCACTCTTGCTTTCATCACGTCCTAGATATGCCTATACCCCTCAGCCGCCGCCGTTAGCCGCCGCGCCGCATTTTTCTGTGTCAGCCGAACAGCCGCCAAATATTTTGCGGCGGCCGCCTGGCCTAGCCGCCGAAAAAAATACGGCTAGAGCCGAAAATTTTGAAGTTTTAATGCATCAAAATGAAACGAAAGTCATGAAGTTAGTTGTAAAATGTTTCTAACGGTAAGCTGCTCTCGATTGCCGTATTTTTCTTAATTTTAAAAAATATATTCACTTGGCAGCAACTTAAGCGTGCCTGTATTTATGTAGTCATTAGCATGCAAGGTTACTTTCGGTATCGTTTTTAGGGTTCGCGTAATAATAGTCAGGACACATCGCTGTGGAAGCATTACTTTAAAAAAAAAATAAGTGGTGATGCTGCTCTGATTTTTAATTTGAGGGTTCTTCGCTAATTTTTCCTTTATTTCATTTGTGATTCATCTAGAAATCCATTAGGCCTCTGTCCCATCCCCCCTTCCATTTCGTCTTTTTCTTGTGCAGTGAGTTTCGTCGTCGATATCTTTGCTTCATTTCGATCGATTTAGCCGAAAATTAGCCGTCAGCCAGCCAAATTTATAGTTGGCCGGCGGTGGCCGTAAAATTTGTGGCTAGCCGCATTTCAGCCGAAATTTCTGTTGAGCCGGCTGAAAATGACAAAATAATGCGGCTGAGGGGTATAGATATGCCTTGCCTCTCTTTTCCTTAATCTCTCGTTTTTAAACTACCTACCTAAAATGGTAGGCTAAGTTGTCCCTCTAGATAAAAAGATGAATCTGGGACAAAAAAAAAAGTGAATATGGACGTGTCCTCACTACGAGGTCTACCTACATCAAAGATACGGTAATTGTTTGGAAACCTTATTTTTCACGCTATCGACTTAATTCACCTACCTATCGATTCCTTTCGTCGTTAGGGTTCCGAAAATCATAACGAAACGTGCGCAAACGCTTTTTTATTAAAAAAAAATTATTAAAACACGCTAAAACGCTACGCACAACTGTCGTTCCGCCATCGCGATGCTGCGAGGTGGAGGGGCAACAAGAAAACCTGATTCCGCGCCCTGCGTATACGGAAATTATCTCGTTCACGGTAGCAGACGAAAAATTGGTTGGTGTATATCGATATTTGCGGCCGGAATCACAGACCTCAGGGGCGCGCGCCCTATTATATACATCGAGAATTGGTGTAATCAGAAAAAGTATGACGCAAGCATTTGTGAAACAAGGAAGTAGCATAATTTGTTCCTTGTTTCACAAATGCTTGCGTCATACTATTTCTGATTACACCAATTCTCGATGTATATGATAATGCGCGCCCCTGCGGACTAAATCCGGCCACAAATATCACCGTCTGCATAGGAAAGAGATAATTTTCGTTTAGTAACGTTCTGGTCGAAATCAGGTTTTCTAGTTGCGGAATCATCGCGTAGAATGGCTGCCGCTTCTAGCTTGTTGTGCGTAGCGTATTAGCGTGTTTTAATAATTTTTTAAAAAATAAAAAAACGTTTGCGCACGTTTTCGTTATGATTTTCGGAACTCTAACGACCAAAAGGAATCGGTATTTAGGTGAATTAAGTCGATAGCGTGAAAAGTAAGGTTTCCAAACAATTACCAAAGATACTGTAATAAGGCGTAGTATATCAATCTAGAATCACCATGCCCCCAGATATGTGCTGCAAGTTGAAGGTGATAAAGGAAATAAAAATAACTTAAGCGTCGACATGTAATGCTATTTCCCCAAAGATGGCGCCCAACAAATTCTTACGTGATTGAGAGAACCAGAGGTACACTTTAAGAGACGCTTTCGAAGCTAATAAGATAACGAAACAGATCTCTTGTTCCCAAAAATGATGGTATTTGTTGTTTTTTTTTTCGGTATTGAATCAAGTTCGAAATTGAGCCGATTCATCTGCACGAGAAGTTTACTTCAGGTGAGAATTAAACGACCCGCAAAACGACCACCACGCTCAACTTACACTGAAAACACCACATCCGACCTCTCTGCTTCAATAATTATAGACTGAAGCTTTACTCGTCACTGATTGGTCACCGACTAACAAACCACAGATGTTGACAGTATGTCTCACTAAGATGAAGCTGTTTTGCTTGCATCGATTCATGCCCATATTAGGGAAATGAAGTCAATTTCGTGAATCGTCGGACTTTTACGGAAACGCGAAACTTAACCCGAAACGCAAACGAAATTATAGGTTGGATGACGACATGCGATACAGGCTAGCATCGCTGCACCAAATAGGGGAAGCATTGTAAATTGTAAACATCGGAAACATCGAAGACATCGACGGGGAGTAGTATACTCAAAATTGTATTGTATGTTAACCATCAACCGAATGAACGTCTGCAAAATCTGACAACTTCTAGCGCTATCAAGTACTATCTAACACTTGCTTGCATCAAGAAATTGAGCGCCCAACGCCATTTCTTTTTACGAAACAAACAAGTTACGAGCCTCCTTGTAGTGTACCCGGGTGGCTGCGAGCACTGGGGCGTCAGATTCGATAGGCGTCCTATACCATGCGCCGTGGCTGTTTGCTGTGACGTGCATGTCACGTGACTGGGCTAGTCCACTCAGACGGCCAAACAGCCGTTGTTCTCGTTCGTCATTGGCCAACTCATGGTGACGTCACGGCAAACAGCCATTGCGCATGGTTTAGTCACAGCTGTACATCTCTGGCTTCTTACAGACCCGGGTTTGTTCTTGGTGAAGGGAAGTATATGTGTACGGGTTTTTCTCCGGTTGTTTCCTTCCCGCCCGTTGCACGAGGGTTTCCTCCGGGTACTCCGGTTTCCTCCCTCATACAGCAAAAAAAGTCCTGATGGTGGTACCTTCAGCTTAACATCTGCCACTTGGGCCTTCAAAAAAAAATAATCTTATTGGCTGACACACTCTATTCTATTCCTTAATTATTGAGTGAAAATTTGGTATGTCCTCGTGCACCTGGGAGCAAACTAAATGGTGGATAACAATATCACTGCCGCTAGATGGTGACACGGTATTTTCGTACGGTTTTCAATCGGTGGTAGTGCCACTTTAATATTTCGTAAATAAAATCTGACGTGATGTCGAATCTAGTAAAAATATTTTTGTGTAAAGAAAACTAAAATTCTCAGACCGAATGCCACTCGTTCTTTTACGATTGATATTTTGTGATAATTTGCGCGTTTTAGCACTCAACTCCATTGCAAAATTCCAGCAAAATTAAATCTGGAAAGGAGTTTCATGCTAAAACACACAAATTATCGATTTCATAGAAACACTCGTGGTATTCTGACCGATAAGACTCCAAGAAATAAAATAAAAACAACAACAATGTTTAGACTAAGGACGGGAAAGCCAAAGGCTCACAAGAAATAACAAAATATTTAATGTTTAGACTGATATTTTCTGTTAAAGGGACATAAATCCTTCCGGTAAGTCGTGCGACCCGTTGAGACTAGTGTTTGCAACATTTACACAGGTTAAGAGTTAATGTCGCAAAATCATCTTGCACGAAAGAAAAAAAAACAAGAAAATGAATGTGTTGGCAACATTTACATACCGTACGTTTGAACTAATGTCACAAAACTGAGCCATACAGGAAAGCCGACATGTATACATGTACATTTAAAAAAAAAAGTAAAATTTTCGGTAGGTCGAAGTATGTTTTCCTAGTTATAATTACCCGTGGCTGTGTTTCAGAAGGAGTGTTGCAGTGGAATTGCATTGAATTTCTCAGTAAATAAAGTGGGCTATGGTTGGGCCTACTCGAAGTCGTGACTCATGGGCATGGTATGGCAAACAGCCACGTGCCATCCCGCGTTCAGCCCCAGCCGAGACAGTTACGACTTCAAGATGCAAATTAGGTACTCACAGGTTTCCGGAACGGTCTTTGAAAATATTTTCAAGATGTTGCGGTGATGCAACACTTGCGGTGGTGTCGCCGCCGGTTTACGACTTTTCTTTGAAACCTGGTTTATATCCAATTAAGCCAAGCCTTTTGGTAAATACAGGCCGTTCTGAATGCAAGCTTTTATTTGAAATGATTCCGTACGGGCGTTACACACACACACACACACACACACACACACACACACACACACACACAAAAAAAACACTGACCAAACTAGAGGAAAGAGTCATTTTTGGACCTAAAAATTAATTGACATTTTCGACGGCGAAAATTTCTATAAACGCCGTATAGCTTCTCGCCCCACCGTGTAAGTTTTTGTAAGATTTTGACTTATTTCTAGTGTCATCAGGTGAATACTTCTTTGAAACCACTTTTTTAAAATTGTTTTGCATCATGCAGTATTGTAGGTTACATGTTGCACCTGTTGTGAAGGGCGTGGACATACTGACGCGAACTGAGTCAGTAGTAGTGCTAGTATGCAGCCCTCATATCAAAGGTTATTCTACCGTCATGAACCATGATTATTGGTCCAAAAGTGGTTTAAACTAAAATTATTACTAAATTTAGTTTAAACCACACAATTGGAAACTCGTCGATTCGAAATGCCATTTAGTCTGTAATTAGTCTAGAGGAAATCATGTACACTTAACCTGTACGGGCATAAAACCCCCCCCCCGCCGCTCGCGAGTTGGAGGGAGGGGGGCAGAATATTTTTGGACCTTGGGTGGGGGTAGTATTTTCAGGGTCTTGGGAGGGGGGGGGGGGTCATCTAATGTTTGTTAGGGTTCGCTTAGTGCAAACGAGCAGCCCGATTTAATGTAATTTTACGTGTCAACACAAAAGTAGAAAGAGAAATTTTATTTTTACCACATTGTCTTAACAAAAAATGTTTATCATGCACTTAGGACTAGGCCTAAAAGTGTGGCTTTGTGTTTTCTCCGAGTTTTCCACGTTTTTTGTGTGTGAAAAATCTGAGAATTCCCTGAGTTTTCCCCGAGTTTAAAATCTAGTTTAAATCCCCTGAGTTTTCCACGTTTTTTTGTGTGAAAAATCGGAGAATTCCCTGCGTTTTCTCCGAGTTTCAAATCTAGTTTAAATCCGATGAGTTTTCCACGTTTTTTTTGTGTGAAAAATCGGATAATTCCCCGAGTTTTCCCCGAGTTTCAAATCTAGTTTAAATTCCCTGAGTTTTCCAGATTCTGCAGGTTGATGGAACCCCTTCAATACAGAGGTTTTTTTTTTAATCTATGGCTTCCACTATACGAACACAGTGTGCCCATCTGAATCGTGTAAAATTGTTCAAAAGACATACTCTTTCAATATGTAGTGAGAGTTTTAGTTGTGTTTCGTAGGCGTACACAGATTTTGAAACATTTACATTCATTTGAAACTAAAGTTGCAAAAATGAGTCACGCAGGGAATCAAAGTGGAAGCAAGCATCCTTCACCGACTCCTTATATGGATGTTCGTTATATCGAGGTTCCTGTGTTCTGTTTGTACAGTATGTCATTGGTTTTACAGGAAGACGCGTGTAGGCCTAATGGTAGTTAAATATAGTTAAAGGAACGTGTCATAACGACTCGTGACACGTGGTCACGACTTTCCCTATCTAGCGCGCGAGTATTCACGAGACAACGTGAACCCGCAGTGACGTAGGACTGTAAATTAACCAATTACGAGCCCCCAAGTCTGTGGTTCGTAAGCCGCATAATTCAGTTTCAATTTAAAGGGACAGCCGGCTTGCCTTGTAACACTCCGCGTGCCAAATTACAGCTACGCGCAGATCATCATCCGAGCAATTACAGTTCCAAGGTCGGCTGGGGTGGAAGCTGCGTTCCTCGCATATACTGCTGTCTCGGTTGGCTTTGTGAATAGTACACGAGACAGAATCAAGTCAACGATTGTGTCGTCACAAACCGGAATGATTCTCGCATTTTAAAATCACAATTTATAATTTTCTAGGCTAGTGTCTTATAATTTTGCTTCGGCGATCTATTGGAATAATTAATTTTAATTTTTACCGCATTAGTCTATTCATTAGTAGATCTCATGGTAATTATTAGAAAATTAGTAGATGTACACACAGAGATGAAACGTCATGATTATTGTACGCGCGCAATGCATCATTTAGTAACGGGTCGTTAGTAAATAAAGTTCCATTATATTCAACAGAAAATCTCCTAGACGCCACATTTAAAAAAGGACTTTTAGCAAGGGAAAGACTAACGGTAAGGAAATAGATCTTTGGGGCCGTACTTGATGTGGAGGATCGAGAAAAATGGTGCCGGGAGGAGGTATATCCCTTTAAAATTAACTCCAAGTTTGAATACGTACTAAAAGATGCCAGAGTCCACAGTTCGGAGAAAAAAAATTAGACGTGAATTAGACTCAATTGGCGTTTTGGTTGAAGACTTAGGGGCACCAAAATACTAGGTCGTTAAAGGCGTCTTTTCACCTTTTCAACTCCTAGATGCAGCGCCGTAGAAGCTTCGAGCAATATAAAGAAATAAAATAAAAAAATATAAATATAAATATAAATAAAAAATCAAAATAAAAAAAAGAACAACACTATTCTCAGCACCGCTGCGAGTTTCATAACTAGAACGAGATCACGTGACCCACAATAGCCTATTGGATGGCGGAGAATCTGGAATGTGGATGCTGTGTTTAGAATATGGGCAACGCTACCGAAATGGCGTACTAGCGCCTTTAAAGCGTTTAGCGTTTTGTCAGGCCTGAAATTCACCCAATCAGTGAACTTGAATTTCGTCGTGAAAATATATATACTAATTACTAAATATGGCTTATTAGATTAAGCAACTAAATCCTTGTTGCGAGGGGGTGGGGGGGGGGCCCCCCAGACGACCAGTTTGCCCTTGGCCGCCGAAGAGGTAAATTACAACTGCACAATCCGTGAAAATTAGACTGTGGCAATTCGTCTCCTGGCAAACAATTTACCATGTGGTGCCTTGGCTTCTTCGTTATAATTCGGCAACGCCAAAAAAGTAGGCACCATTTTGAAATTTCAGACTAGCTTATAACTTCTAGAAAACGAGACTGAAATTCGAAATATCCGACCCCCCCCCCCCCCCCTTACACACCGAACAAAGACGCGCTTCAAAAAATCCCCTGCCACCGCGTAAAGGATTAAACCTTCCTTCTAGCAGAATGATTACGTCACGAGATTTTGTACACAGATTATGGGCGCGTGACAAATAAAGAAAAAAACGCAAAAAGGATTTGCGTCACACTTTGAATGAAGAAGAAGAAAATATAAATGTCATTATGGAGTGGAATAATAATCAAGTGAATTGTAAAGTATCGCTAGCTATCTTGTTGAAGCCAAGGTCCTGCATTCCAGAATTATTAAGACTAAGTAAGTTTTGGTTCCACCAGGCACGTGCATGCGATAGTTGCATCCGATAGTCGGGGTCACGCGCCAACCAAGTTGTCAGTCAGTAAGACCGACCCGGCCCGGGCATTCCCGTTCGGCAAGATACAAATCTGGTTGGCCGCCATCTTGGTTACCTGGCTCTTCGATTATGGTAGGAATGAAGATGGTCCGCCCACGTTCAGTACTATCTTCACTCCCCCCCCTCGCCCCTCCTTCAACGCCGCTGGGCAAAGCATCTGGTCGCAGGGGGGGGGGGGGGGTTTTTTGGCCCCCCCCCCCCCCCCCGAACTTAATCACGATCGTCTCGAGTTGAGTGGATCACCTCAGTTCGATGCCATAGCATAGCAAAAGATCGGTTCCGAGAGGGCTGGCCTTCAAACCAGACGTTGGGGACTGACTGGGAGATGGGGATGTTGGTTGGCGAGATCAGGCGTCGATTTAGTAATTTTTTTGTTGAGCAAGTGGTCTCTACCTAGTGCTAAGTGTTAAGGCTGGGAAAGAATTTAATGCACTTTTTTTGCACAATGAATATCTTTATTGGTTAGTCATTTGACTTTTTAACAGCATTTACCTAAAATTTGTTACCGTTATTTTTTTTTCTGAAGAGAACAAGTGCCGATACCACAAACATCGGCTACCGATCCGATCCAGTATCGGTATCTTGTGCTACCTTATTCGGAGCAAAATGACATTTAAAAAGAAAGCAACACGGCTACCAAGATAAGATTTACAGGGGGATGTTGTTGGTTTGGGGGGGGGGGGGGTCGCACTATTGTAATGTTTGGTCAGGTGGCAACAGTATCGGAAAAATTACTAGTCGGAAAATAGTAAGTCGTACTACCTTACCAAAATTATTACGCGGTTAAAAAGTATGTTTGTGTGACCAATACCAAGACTGCAGGCACGAAGGAAGGGGAACATTTTGGCAATTCAGTAAATTGATAAATCAACAAATCGGGCAAAATAATCAGGTTTACACCCCCTCCAACTTTTAGTCTGTCCAGCTTTTAGACGTGCTTGTCGGTATCGTCTCCCTGCGCAGCAAGCAATCCCTCATAAAATAAACTTTAAAGGGCAATTACATCCATTTTGACATACATGCTTTACTTTTGGATCACTTACACAATAACTAACACAAGAATTGCGGTAAGAATACGTTACGTACGTCCGATACAAGAATTTTATTATTGCATCACCAAACCACGATACGGAGACTGCCATTGTTTTGCTGGAACGCGCAGAAATTAATGCCGACAGATGTCACTCTTCATTTCGACTCGCAGCCGATTGAGATAGCTCTATTGGCTGTAAGAGCTCGAGCGTCTGAAGGCCTTAGCTGGCTACTGACCGTCGGCCAGCTAAGGGCGTCATGACCAGCTAAGGCCGTTAGACTCTTGAACTACTCACAGCCAACAGAGCTATCTCAGTCGGCTGCGAGTCGAAATCGATAAGCACCAACTGTCGGCATTATTTCTACGCGTTCCAGCAAAACAATGGCGGACTCCGTATCGTCTTTTGGTGATGCAGTAATTAAATTGTTGTAACGGACGTACGTAACGTATTCTTACCGCAGTTCTTGTGTAAGTGATCCAAAAGTAAAGCATGCATGTCAAAATGCATGTAATTGTCCCTTTAAAAAAAACCGTCGTAAACAAATGCTAGCAAAATTAACTTCCGGGAAGAATTTTTTTTTAATATCAGATTTTGTTTTGTTTTGTAATGATTTAGAGGCGCAATATTTTCGCGGTCTTAGAACTTCAGCTAGGTGTGTTTTTGTTTTGTTTTTTTTTTATTTGGGGGGGGGGGGAGATGGGGTGCTAATGTTGGCCTTACGACCCTATATTTCAAGCCCTAAGGGATGTGTCAGTTATCTGGAAAAGTGCTGTACCCCGCCTCTACTCCTACAAACACACACTTTCCCCAAGCCTGCAAACCCCTCATTTCCAACAATTGCAGTGCCTGCGAAAGGTTTACCAACCTTATTTTCAGAATTTTTAAAGCTGCTACAAATACCTTGCTAACTGTTCATATGTATCCAAATTTTCTCCTTTACTTCGATTCGTCATCAGGGGAAGTGGGGGTGGGCTTGTACCTCCGTTTGCCTATGTGAAACAATTGTTGCGCAAACCAATTCGATAGGGTCAGTGCCACAGTTCAAATCGGGTGTTTGTTTATTAATCGCTGACGTCTCGTGAGAAACGAGTTATCTTGGAAAACCTTGAACTTATAACTAAGATACACTGAGGTGAAACGGAGCAAATTGAATTTTTATCACAGAAGGACTTTGGCACTCCGGCGTCATAGAACGGAAGGCAAATGAACTAGCTTATATTCTATTGTCACCAAAGCAAGGCCAACGTCAGTGAATCTGAGGGGGGAAGCGTAATTTACACCTACCCCCCCCCCCCCTTCAAAAAAATCTTTTGCAGAACTAATCAGTAAAAGTGCATTCGATTCGATTGCCACTTTAAAGCCAGACGCGCATATTTACAAATATTTAACTCAGCTATTGAAAATGAGTTTCTAAGCGTCATCGTTTGTTTAAACCTGTTTACATTTGATTGTTTTTTGCTTATCAGCTGGAATTTATTTAATTTATCTACCTTTGGTTTTATAGTTGGGACCATAACTAGTCACTCACGGCCATTCGCGAGTTATGCCACGCCCACAGGACACACATCAAGATAACGCCACCTAAGAGAAGCCATCTTATGCCGAAATCGTTACTAACATATTTAAAAAAAAAAATAATAATAATGATAGAATTTATTAGTTTAGGTGTTCGGTTTCAACGTCACGTGGACGTCTTTCTCGCGACATCCTCTCCCAGTACCGCATCCCTTCATTTGATGCGAGTCAACCCATGAGTCAACCAAGGCCAACTCGTCGCTCAATGTAGCTTCAATCCCAGTTAGCCTTGGAGTGAAGAGGGCTTCGTAAAATCACCTGGCGCAAGTGCTCGGTGTTTTTTTTTTCTGTTAGAGGAGAAAAATGTTCAATATTGAAACCAGATCAGTGGCGTACCCAAAAAATTTTTTG
>JAHWFP010171255.1:141083-172205 GCA_023313725.1 Lithobius niger
AATGTGGAACAAACTATAGCCAAGGGCAACCGAAAAATGGCAATTTGAAAACTGATTGACTAATAATCACTAAGCTAAGCTTAATTTGGTTCAAGCTTTTATGCTAACTAATTAATTAGCTTTATACAAGATTTATACTCGTAATGATTGAAACAGCACCAAACAACGCTGTAATACTTCCGGATAAACGCATCATGCTCGAGTCAATTGTGGCATTTAAAAGATCCTAGAAATTCCCAATAAAATTGTCCCTCTCCGTCGCGAAATAACCTTCCTTCAGGACTATAATCCGATTATTTCCTTTCTTTTACCTCCGAATATTAACGAAACAGTAGCTACATCTCAACCAGACACTGATCTATTAGCATTGCAACACACGACACCCCTGACAGCCATCACTTGGCGGGCGTGTACTAGCATGTTTCTAAATTATGCAAATATTTTGGCATGTACGCCGCTGGTGTCACCACGTTGAGCAACGGTGTAGTCAGGAGACTATAGGCGAGGCTTGGGGTACTAGGTCAAACACATTTCACTGCGCGGCGTGACTTATGACGTCATAAAGGCGAGTGACGTGACGTCACATTATAGAAGAAAAAATGCGAGTGTTGACAGTTACGGACGATCCCTCCGTAGCCGACTAATTGCCAATGATGCAATATTACGACAACTGAGCGAAACCATAAAACCGGATAGCGCGTTGTAAAACCTTGATTATCTTTGTTTTCTCTACTACTTTATCAGGGTTCAGACAATTTTTTAATTCTGAATTGCCCTGACATTTCCACGTTTTCCAGGTGCATCCAATGGCAATTTCCAGGTTTACAAGATAAACATCTTGTAGTTGGGGAAAACTGGCAGTAGCTAATGGTTTTATTAATGTTTGTACGGAAATAATCCAACATCCCAGAAAATAGCTGTTTATACTAGTCCAGACGGGACTAAACGTAGTTTCATCACAGATGTTGGTACTAACCTAAGAATTGTTTATTGAAGTTGTATCTAAAATACTTGAACACATTAAAGAACACTTTTAAATATTTGCTACTGTTTCTGATCTGCTAATTTAACTGAACTTCGAAAACAAACGCAAAGGGTTTTTTTTTTCAAATTTCCCTGTCTTTTCCCTGATTTTCCCAAAACAAAATTGTTTTCCCTGAAATTTCCCTGAGATTTTGGCTCTGTTTTCATTTTCCCGAAGATTTCCAGGTTTTGTCTGAACCCTGTTTGTGGCAGCCAAAGGGTTCGAGATTTTTTTTTCGATTATCAGAAATATGTCTTGCTGAAATTCAACGCGTTTTGTGCGCGGTTAAGGGCAAAAAGAAATGTCTTGCAGATTTTGAGTTGAGCCCTCATCTTTCGGCCTTAAACGCAACACCAACAAAAAACAATTGAAATTTCTTCCATACAGCGGTTTACTCAATTCAAGATAGTTTACCAAGGCCAATTGAGATTGAAGCTGCGTTAACGCAGCTTCAATCCCAGTTGACCTTGAGATTTGTACCCAACTGCGCCCTCCTGTCAGCAGGGTCGGGAGGACGGAGAAAGAGCGGTCAAAATTCAAAACCTAACCCGATCTCCTATAATACCATGGAAGTACCTAAGAGCATTTGTCTGAATAGGATGGGGGCATAAAGGCAAAAAGTGTTGACACGTTGACACCAGAGTCTGAGGGAGTGCTCTGAGCTTTTTTTGCGAGGTCGTAGGTAGAGCCCCGAGAAGATAACCAACTTTTGATCGTTTAACGCCTTTCCTCACTATTAATAAATAACACATTTTGGTTATTTTTTAGGGCTCTGCAAAAGTGCGAAGTTAAACTTACAAAAAAATACTAATGATACAAGATTAAAAAATGCCTCCTGATGGGAGAGATAAACAGCCACAAAAACATTTTTAAAAAACCCAGAAAACCTTTAATTTTCGGCGTGCATTTGATGCCTTGGTCACCTAAATGTAAAAGAAGACATACAATGATGAGTAACGGACTCAAGTATACAACCTACTAGGGATGGCACGAAACAAATTTTTTTTACTCCGGTAAGATTTTTTTTTAATTATTGCGATAATGGATAATAATATCACGATGAAGTAAATTTTGAGGCTGGACTAACCATTTCAATTGTGTTAATTAATTTTAAAAAAAAAATTGTTGGAGCCTACGGTGAAACCTTCACGAATGTGAATTGTGAATGCAAAAAAAAAAAAAAAAAAAAAAATCACGTAAAAACCCCCGCAAGGCCTTTTTATCATTATTTTTCATTTCCTGCACCTATTTCACTGCCAAGGCGATCCCAATAAAGAGCCAAAATCTCACCGCTCCAAGCGTACGTGGGGCCCTAGCGGGAGCTGTGGCTACTAATACCTTTGCTAATGCTTTGCCTTCGAAGCAGCTCGAAGGCAAAGCATTGGTGGCGGTATTAGAAGTCGCAGCTAGCGCCAGGGTCCCACGTCGGCTTGGAAGATGTACGGTGCGATATAGTATGCACCCACTCTAATACAGTTAACTTCCCATCTATGGCCAAACTATACACATTCGTGAATACAGAACGATATAATTATAAGAGCAGACCTTTTACTAAAAATTCTCAAACGGAGACAAAAAAAAAAAGACTAAAAATAAAAACTAATTTTCTTCGACCTGAAACGGAATCTTAAAAAAAAAAATGTATGCAAAGACGTAATCTCGTCCTTTCTGTATATGGGGACACATAAGCATTGACGTATCATACATAGAACAACTCACAACCATACCCCCAACCTCTCTCTCACGAATAAGCCCTTTAAAACAGAATATAAATAAAAGAAAATAATCCCGCGTGAAATTATTTTCCCAACACCAGATCCTCTCACACGGATGGGAAATAGTTCCTCATAAATAAAAACAATATTTCTTTAAAAAAAACAAAAAAAAAAAACATAAGACTGTGTCAACGTTTACGAACTTGTAAAACCGCTATTTAAAATGCACCATTCCGATCCCACGTGTTGGTTGGTTACTTTTTCTTTGGGAATTATTACTGCGCATGCGTGATAAAGGATGATCACTCAGGCAGTGACCGTTGTACCTCAACTTTTCCCGTTTTTTCCAGTGACATTTCTAATGACTACAGAGCCATTAAAAAAAATCTTGATAAATTAATGACGGTTAGTTCCGTTAGTGCATGTTGTTGGCTGGCTGGCCGCCCTTGGCCCTGACTCCCAAACACGCTGAAGCATGATGGGAAAGGCTTGAGAAACGAGAATGCGGATTGTTTAGGCTTAACTGTAAAGGGAGAAAACATTTTATTTGTAATTGGAGAGGTGGGAGGGGGGGGGGAGGAGGGCGGAGAAAATGAAAATATGACTACCAAATTTTCGATGATCACCCTCTTTCATAACCCTGAAATATTCTTGACCCCTCCCTCCACTCAAGGTCCAAAAATAAATGTGACCTCTCCCTCACACACAAAAAAAAAAAAAAACAGCTTTTCATACACCTGTTGAGACTGTCTGCAGTAGATGATGAACTGCAGCCAAATTAAGTAAGAAGCAGTCTGCACTAACACTATTTGTAAGAAAAACGTGTCTTAACGAAAAGACAATTTGGGCTGCTTTGCTCGTTCAATCCACACCACCTCCGTGATTTCGAAACGTGAATGTCAACCTTTTAAACCCTACAGGTCTACTCTTTCCGTGCGTTCAGCCAGTTGCTTCAACTGCACGGAAGAACAGACCTGTAAGGTTTAAAAGGTTGTCAAACCTTCGCGTTTCTGAAGCACGGAGGTGCGTGGATTGAGCGAACAAAGCGAGAGATTTCCACGCGTAAATAAAGCCTTTTCAATGCATTTCTCACTTTGCTCTCTTAATCTTTCATTTAGGGCTACTCTCATCTCCGTAGTGGCTTTACTTCCGGAGGAGTAGGCGTATAAACAAACCAGCACACAAATCGTATGTTTTGTGGAAGAAGGAAAGAAATCAACTAAATTATATGAAACGTGGACGACGCCGATAGAGTGAGCGAAGCAAACGATGTAGCTAGTATTATTTATTCGATTTGTGGGTCACTTTTCGCTTAACGTAACAAGAATGTAACGCGAATATACGGCGCTTAAAAGGCCATTACATCCATTTTGACATGCGTGTTTGACTTTTGGATCACTTACACAATAACTAAACACAAGAATTGCGGTAAGAATACGTTACCTACGTCCGATATAACTATTTAATTACTGCATCACCAAAACACGACACGGAGGTCGCCATTGTTTTGCTGGAATGCTCAGAAATTAATGCCGACAGATGTCACTTTTCGATTTCGACTCGCAGCCGATTGAGATAGCTGTATTGACTGTGAGGAGCTCAAGCGTCTGACGGCCTTAGCTGGACACTACACTGCTTGAGCTCCTCACAGTCAATACACCTATCTCAATTGGCTGCGAGTCGAAATCGAAAAGTGACATCTGTCGGCATTAATTTCGGAGCGTTCCAGCAAAACAATGGCGATCTCCGTGTCGTGTTTTGGTGATGCAGTAATTAAATTGTTGCATCGGACGTAAGTAACGTATTCTTACCGCAATTCTTGTGTTTAGACGGTTATTGTGTAAGTGATCCAAAAGTCAAACATGCATGTCAAAATGGATGTAATTGCCCTTTAAAGGCGGGTTGTCACGTAATGAAAGTTTGCAGCAACAAGCGCCATCTTGCTCTCTCTAGAGCGCTTGCTCAAAGGAATGCACAACACAACAAACAAGCCACGTGACTCCTTAACTACCGAGTACAAATTTGGTACGTCCTCGTGCACCTGGGGACAAGCAGTGAAGGTTAACGATATTACTGCCACTAGTTGGCGCTACAGTAGATTCTATGTATTCTAGCATGGCGCCATCTAGTGGCAATAATTAAAAGCTAAAGGTACCCACTCGCCGAATGACAGGCTGTGGCATCTAGCACCGCCAACCATTATTTCGTTCTGCGTAGCACTTGATTTCAATAAGAGAAGGAATGCGCAAAGAAATTTCTTTTTACGCAACAAACAAGCCACGTGCCTCCTTAATTATTGAATGCACCGACGTGCACCAGGGAGCAAGCGGTCAAGGTGAACGATTTCACTGTCCCTCGATGGCGCCCATCTAGCGTTTCAAAACGGTCGATAGCTGGAAAAAAAATGCCCGTGATGTCGTTAGGCTTACCTTTACTGCTTGCTCCTTGGGGCACATGGACGCACCAACATTACACTCAATAATTACGGAGGCACGTGGCTTGTTTGTTTCATAAAAATAAATTTATTCGTGTGTTCCTTCGCCTGTTGAAAGTAAGGGCTGGACAGAACTAGATAGCGGGAAATGGCTATAGGTGCTACAGCTTGTCATTTGATGGCAATCCGTCTTTAACTTTAAACAGCTTGCTTCCAGATCCACGAAGACGTATACCAAATATTTACTCAATAATTAAAGAGGCACGTGGCTTGTTTGTTGTTATAAGTAGGGATGTGCCGATTATCGGAATCATATCGGTATTGCCAGTTATCGGAGGCATATCGGTATTGCCAGTTATCGGAGGCAATTCCGATATCGGTACCGCCGACGTCCACCTCCGATGTGCCGATACACCGTATTGGATCAAATATGTGCCGCACCTTTTTTGACGTATACGGAAACGACGATAACTTCGTTAAATATTGACCGATTTTGACATTCAAATACACCATTTTAACCCTTTTTTCGCCAGCTTTCCAATGGTGCAAACGACAAGTCGTTAGCTCCACCCGTTCTGAAGTTATATATTTAAAAAAAAACAATTAAATTACATTTTTAAACCAACGTGGCTTGCAAATAGAAAAGAAAAACTGCTGCTTACTGGTATTTTAGGACTAATATATTATCATAAAGTGCTTTTCTGTTCATTACTTACTATCATCATTTTCACATATTTAGATTTTTACATCCTTACAGAAAATCCAGAAAAGTGCAGAAAATGTTTGGCTGCGTGCACTTTTTTTATGGGGTAAAGTCTGGGAAAAATAGCTACAGGAAAAAAGAATTTTGTATTACATGAATGAATTTTGCATTTTGTATTTTGTATTTTCTTTAATATTTTTATGAGGTTATGTTTAATATAAGTTTTTTTTATCTTGTAGTACATCGGCAGCAGAAACTGTACCACACCTTCATTTTTTGCAAAATAATCATTATTTAGTGTTATATCGGCAGTCAATATCGGCAGTTAACTGCATTACGTTTTGACAGTAACCGGTATCGGTACGTCGGCAAAAAAGCTATTTCTTTGTGCATTCCTTTGCTTGCAGCGAGCGAGCGAGCGCTAGAAAGAGAACTAGACAGCGCTAGATGCTGCAAAATTTTCGTATTGTGGCAACCCGACTTTAACGCTACACGGCGCCTTAAGGCTATTCCGGCCTCAAAAATTGTTTCCGCGAACTTCACGCTCCGCTGTAAAAAATTGTTTCGTTGAATCCAGCAGATTTCATTCGGCTAGATGTTCAGGCTGCTGGTCGAGTGTAGTTTGGTCGCAACGAAAATACATTAATTTACTTGAATTTTTAAGTGTTGGCTTCATGTCCCTGTTGAACGTCCAAAGTGTTGGCTTTTCTATGGAACGCTGACTCTTTTGGCCTGCTGTACTTTGGTCAACCTGAAGTCCTTCTCTTCTCCTTTATTTGTTTTCTTCTTTTTCTTTCTTTCTTTAGCATGTTTGTGGGTGTGGGTGAAGGAACGGGTTGAGCGAACCACCCCAGATTGCGTAATCATACGTTAAAGATGAATGCTGCTGTATATACCAGACAAGTTCAGTTATACACATAACAATATTCACCCAAAACTGGTATAAAAAGCCGCCAAGTTTCCAAAAAGGTTCGGCCTTTGAAGATAGTGATATCATTCAACCAGGAAAAGGCCGCCAAGGTTATTCCTTTTTAGCGAAGTGAATCGCAACGACTATTAGTTCGAAAGTTAAATAAATATTAGAACCTTGCTACTCGCGGTTGCAATCTTCAAGTTTTCATTAACGTCCAAAGTATTATTCTGCGCGATCAACTTTACTAATAGGGTTAACCTTGGCGGCCTTTCCCTGGTTGAATGATATCACTACCTTCAAAGGCCAATCCTTTTTGGAACTTGGCAGATTTTTATACCAATTTCGGTTTTGGGTGGACATCACGACTTTAATAGGACTGTGAATGCACAAAGGCTACGTACTCTCATCTTCATCTCAACCTTTTTTTTCTGGAGGAATTTTGTCGCTATAAATTTTCACATTGATAATTTTCACATTGATAATTTTCAAATTTACCATTGCCCGATTTGCTGGTAGATGAGCCAAATTGATATGGTTTGATTTATTGTATGACCATGCTTCACATGCCTAAGTTTCTTCAATTCTACTTTTGCACACATTGCACAACATACGCTGATTTCGTTCGCTTCGCTCACTCAATCAGCGCATCCCATACCAGACAAATTCAACTACACATAACAATATCACACGTATTTTTGCTTGAACCCTTTTGCGTAAACTTGTCTAGGGGTAATTCAGCGAGTTTTACTTGTAAAATGCGTTACAACTGAACTTTGCGTGGCGCGCGATACGCAGCACCACAAAGAAGCTGTATTTTTTCACAAGAATTTTTAAACCCGGTGTTCGATTCGTTTGAAGTTTTGCATTCGCATTTGTACATTTAAGTTCGAAAATCAGTAAAATCAGTAAAATGGGAATACTGACTTTAAAAGATCAAAATTAGGGTGACGTCGTTAGCGTCAAGGACGTCTGCACATTGGGCTAGCATCTCCCCCAAAGTTTTCGCCTTTTTTTGTACTCTTTAGTACATAAAATTATGAAGAAAAACCATTAAAATAAAGGTAAAAACTAAACAAAGGCAACAAAACATCATTAAAACAAAGGCAAAGAAAACATTAAAACATGCAAAGAAAACATTAAAACAAATGCAAAAACCACCAACGTAACAAAAAACCCATTAAAGCAAAGGTAAGAACCATTAAAACAAAGGCAACAAAAAATCATTAAAAAACATTAAAACAAATGCAAAAACCAACGTAACCAAAAAAACCATTAAAGTAAAGGTAAGAACCATTAAAACAAAGACAAAACACCATTAAAACAAAGGCAACAAAACATTAAAACAAAGGCTTTTCGAGGATAGTAATACCACTTCGAAGGTAGCAAAAATAGTGCCTGCCCCTTTTTCCCTATAATGCCTCCCCCTCACCCATGTGGAAGGTCTGCGGACGCTGAATCAATAACGAAAACTTGGGTTATTGCATTTGTTTCAATTCTGATCGCTTGTAAACTTCTTACGTCACTGTACATTTTTAATACATTTTGTTTTAAAACAGTCTTAAGAAAATTAACTTCACTTCCTGCGTTATTTTCGTGTTTAGGACTATTAAACAAATAACTTTTCAAAACTTATTGAATTTACTAAGACGTAACAAGGGCTAAGAGTTTTGGTTTTTTTCGTAAACATCAGGCGGAAACAAAAATTTTTTTTAAAAAATCCCAGTCTGAAAACCTTGTGGAATTCAGGCTCTGAACAAATTACCACAAACCATAACGAAACTAACAAATTGAAATCTTCATCAATAAAAAAAAAATGTGCGTGTGTGCATGTACCGCTACTCCTCTTGAACTAAGACAGCCACAAAGATGGGAGTAACGCCAAATGAAAGATAATTAAATTGAGTTTCGGATAGACCTATTTTCATGGCTGTAACTTGATGCTTTGACCCGCAAATAGGCGAAAACCAACTCTGAAACCTGCCGTGATGTGAAAGTTGGATCAGGTAAACTCATCAGAAAAAAAATCAACTAAACTGTACGAATGAAACGAACGATATGGCTAATTAAAAGTAAATACAACAATCTTAAATGAATAAAGCATGATCTACAAAGATTTTTTTCCCGTTTAAACATTAAAAAAAAAAAATCCTTTAGCTGGCGGATGGTTTAAGACATTGACATTGACCGGAGATATCCGGTTTTGTAGCTAAAAATTTACATTCAAAAATTAAAAGGGAAAGTAAAGCCTTACAAAAAAAGTTAAATACGAATGACCCAACAACAAATCTTTTCTTCCTTTTTCGCTCGCGCCTTGAATTATACCTTCGAGCTAAAATGTTAAGCGAATCTACTCACTTAGCATAGCCTACAACTTTTTTCTTTGTTGTTGCATTTGTTTTTTTTTCTCCCTCATCCCTAATTAAAGATTTTTCGAGACACGTTGTCATGTAAATGATGTTGAGGCTTGGAGCATGATTTCAAAAGATGGCCGCCGACGAAAAGTCGAGGCCAAGTTCACGGCTGATGATAAAAATGTTCGTTTGCATCACAAATTATACGTGTTCTGATTTAGGCCTAAATCTCTTTGATACCTCAGTAAACATGAATAAAAAATAAAACTACGCCTTTAGAAATATAAATAAATAAATAATAAATAAATAATAACAAACAAATAACAATAATAATAGAGAGACTACGCACGAGGCATCCACCCACCCAAATTCCCAGGCGGCAGAGAAGTGCAAGAAGTACCACCACTATGACAGCTGTTTTTGCCGCATGAGGGAGGAAACCGGAGTACCCGGAGAAACCCGCATGCAACGGGCGGGAAACAACCGGAGAAAAACCCGTACATATACACTTCCCATCACCAGGATCGAACCTGGGTCTGTACGAAGCCAGAGATGTACAGCCCGGACCAGGACGACTATCGAATCTGACACCGCAGTTCTCGCAGCTACTACAATATGTTTGTATCCTGGGTTAAGGGATAGTTTTTTTTTTCAGCTTCATGGAAGGGGACTAGAGTTCACTGAAAATTTGGAGATCATATTTTCAATCCCCCCTCCCCCCAACACACAGGAAACATGATTAGATTCTCCTAATATAGGGACCGGTCATTATTTATATCGGGGGGCGGGGGGGGGGGGGTGGAGGGGCATGGGTTTTTTTGTACCCTCTCGAGGGGGAGGGGCGTAATTTCTTTAGGCCCATCAAGGGTTTTTCACATAAAAAACACTAACTAACTGAAAAGGTCATTTTTGGACCTAAACAAGCGGCTACAGCGACTGCCTAGTCGCACCGGTCTTCTGTACGGTTCCTCCACTTCCAATGTTGAGGCGCACACCTCTATCATGCCCTACAACTGCTGTTATTATTTAATTTAGTTACGTCGAAGCAGTCTATTAAACTTGACGTTGTAAACAATGGACGCGTCGAAGCAGTCTATTAAACAATGGACGTTGTAAACAATGGACCTTGTAAACAATGGTCGTCAATACGTGGTACTGTTGCGAAGTTGAAAAAAGCGATGGACGGACGGACGGACAAAGTCGTTGTGATAGTCTTCTCGCCGGTTACGGCGTACAGAAGACTAAAAATGACACTTTCAGCAGTCAAAATTTCTAGCTTGGGGGCCCCCCGCCCCATCACGCAATTTTTATAAGATTTTGACGTCATTTCTAGTGTCTGCCAGTGAATTGTTCTTTAAAACCACGTTCTGAAAGTTTTGCACCATAGGTTGTTTTTTTTTCATGTTGAGCGTGTTGATGTTGTGAAGGGTATGGACATGCGTCCTCGAACTTTAGTGTTGCCAATGTGCAGCTCTTACATCAAAAGTTGTTCTGCCCTTTTTTATGACTCGTAAATATCGGTCCAAAAGTGTTTGATTTAAGGAACACATCTTTGAATGTTTTCAAGCACATACTTTTAAATCACGGCACCCATTTGGGAACCTGATGAACCGAATGTTATTATTTTTTAATTTTAGTTCATCGAGAGGAAATCATCTACACTTCACCTGAAAAGGCATGAGAAATCTTACTTTTTTCGGGGTGGGCAACAATATTTTTGTATCCTGGGTTAGGGGATTGTTTTTTTTTTTTTAAGTTTCATGGGAGGGGACTAGAGTGGCACTGAAAATTTGGAGATCATATTTTCAATCCCCCTGTTAATTGTCCTTTTGGTTAAACGAAACATCATTGACATCGTTTGTAGATGTGGAAAAAAACATCTAAATTTGTATGTTTTCAGGATTCGTAACGAATGCTGTTTTTCAGGAGACGGTAGTCTAAAGGAAGTGCAACTTCGTCGCTATGCGAGAGAGAGAAAGTACAAGAGAAACAAGATGGCATGCAACCACTATAATATTGACCAAAAATTTCCCTTCAATTAGGCTGTAAACTTTCAGTCACGGTCGCTGCCCGAGAAAAATCCCAGGAGATTCCGAGCTCGTAGGAATATTGAGTTTTAATGACGAAAACAAATCACTCATGAGGTTTTAATGGTTTTTGGCGTGGGGCTGGCTCTCGGAACTTTTCCCTCACTGCCTGGAATATTTTGGTGACGGGAAATGCTCTTGAACACTTTCTAATGTATTTACATTTAGAATCAATCATCACTGTTGTCGTATGCTTGGCTGAAATTAACACTTGCAAATCGAACCTTTCTTTTGGAGTCGTAAATTTTGGTTTGATGGTGTAACGTTACTTTCTACTGAGGTTACGCTTTCCCTCCTCCTCCCCCCCCCCCTCCCCAATCCCCTTCCCTTTGCGACTTCAGGGAAAATATACTAGGCTACGTTGTAGAACGTGGAAATCAACAATAACAGCGTCAAAAAATCCTTTACCAAACGAAGCGAATCGATGTTTATTTCAATCTGGAAAATCGATGTGTAGGCTATAGCAATCTGGTAAAACTAAACCGGAAAAAGTCGTTTATAACGTTATCAGCCGATACGACGGCGTAGGCATTGACAAAAAATGTATAATTATGTGAAGGCAAACTAAGCAGTACTACATAAAAAATAGTTTGCAGTCTGTATTTTTATGTAGCACTGCTTGGTTTGCCTTCACATCATCTGTTACTGTGCTTTTTACTCCATTGCATTAAAAAATGTATAACACATGCTGTGTGCCGAAATTCACGACCGCACTAATTTTTAACATTTCCAAACCATAGCAAAGACGTCGGCTGTGTTAAGAACGCGGGAAAAAAAAGTGTAAACAAAAGACTCGCAAAACTTTAAAGTAAAATAATAAAAATTTTTATATTTTCGTCTCTTTTAGATGGTTATCGTACAAGCTACATTTTTTTTAAAGTTATTTATTTAGTTCTAATTTTTGCGTGGTTAAAAGATGATTTCGAATATCCTACAAACATTGTAGCCTATCTTGGATTTTCAATTTTTTTTTTGTAAATAAGAGCGCGTTTAGGCATAGACTCGCCTTCGCCTTCTCGCAGCTAGAAGTTAGAAATCATCTGAAATTCCAACATGGCGGCGGTTTTACCTCTACCAGCTCGCAACGAAAACAGTCAATAATGTGAGTTCAGAAAGGACTGGGAAAATTGTTTCTTCCGGAAGAATTCTTCATCTTATTGTCAGGGATTACGAAACTGCAAACGTTTACTCAAACGGTTTGGCTTTAGCTAAGCCAGGTGGCGTCGTTACCATGGCAACGACACCTTTGCCAACACGATTAAATTCCAGCTGCGAAAATTCAGAGTTGTATAAACGCGCCCTAATCAACAATATCCAAAAGGTATTTTATTTTTTGGTGTGTTTGTTCACTCTTGTTAATTCAACGTCCCAACTTAAATTTTTCATTTTAGGGTAACTCATTTTTACAATCGTAATTTCTCCTCACAGGTTTTTCTCCATCCTCATCCTCGAATTTTCTTCCTTATCACTTTTACCTGGCCCTTCAGCAGTTAGGAGATCTATTCTGGACTATTCTCGATAACATCCCGGCCTCTAGTATGATCGGAGGTTTTTAGGTTCAGCTTTTGTCGCTCTCCGTATTACATTGCTTTCTGCTTCTAAACGTATATATTTTTTTCCTTTTTTTTGTGGATGTTATGTCATGTGAAGTAAACTAAATCTCGTATAAACGAGCAGTATAAATGTGAACCTTATTAGAAAGGTTTTAGAAGGATAGAGTAGTATAGGAGGGAAGCGACAAACCCAGTCTTTAGAAGCGGGGAAACTTCGATCATCGCAGAGGCCGACGCAGCCCAGAATGAAACCCGTATAGCCGCTGAAGAATGCCTCTATCGTACTATTCTGGCCGGCACACTGGCAAGAACTGTGATATGGCCCCCTAACGCGGGGCGGGGGGGGGGGGGGGGGGCCCCACGGCAAATGAAATGTGAAAAAATGTACAAAACTGTACCAAAACAGGGAGTAAATTTGGACAACTCATCAAAACGCAGAAATTACACTGCTCAATATTTCGTTTTACATACGCCTTCTCAATCACCAAACCAACAAATCATTTCACGCAAATGGCAGTTTCCGTATGGTAAGCTTCGACCATTTCTTTGCTTTGGAATACGTAAGAAAATAATTTTTTTTTGTTTAATGATAGTCAAATAAAAAATAAATAAGACAAAAATAAACAAATAAAATAAATAACTCATCGTATCTCGAAAACCTACGGCGCGCAAGATATTCCAAAATCCACGGATAGGTGTAGCCATATAGACAAAACAAACCAAAAAAATTAGTAAATAAATATTAAAATAAAAATGGAGAATCTTACCTGTGGTAAGGGGTGGGCCTTGAGAAATTCCCTCGGAGGTAAGGGATCCCCTGCCCACTCCGGGAACACAGACGCTTTCCGTTCCGCAGACCCCGACATCACCGCGCTATCGGTACACCAAACTAATCTTGACGAAATGCACTTGATACTTGACCGCCTTAGTCCGCACTGTGTGTCCACTATTTACCGGCACCATGGCCCCGGACACACCGACCCGGACCGTCTACTAATATTACAAAAAAAAATTAAAAATCCAATAAAAAATGTAATAAAATCCTCAGATCTCCGGACCAAGAAGCAGCCTTGTAAAACCGCACAAAACTGTGTCGTCCACTGTATATAACAAACACCACGGTGTCCCGTTACGGCCAGACGAGTTGCAGCGTGTCCTGGGTGTCAGTATGGCCAGTTTCGGCTTCAGCCCTTCATGGCTAACAGCCCAAGCCCTACTCACGTGCTGCGAGACTGTGTCGAGACGCGGCGGGCAGCGGTCGCTCCAGCGCGCTCGCGCTCTCTCTGCGCACGCGTCCAACTCTTGGCTCGTTGGCTACCTTCCCCCAGGCTAAAAGCAACGGCGAAGAAAGTGAAACCGGCCTTGAACCCCCGCTATAACGAACTGCGTCCACCTGCTGTGTATGACGTTACGCCCTACACAGCACACTCCCCTAACGGGACACCTTTATTGTCATGAGCTGAAAGTTTTGGCCATTGGTTATTACAGCGGCCTAAGTCCGGGGTAGGGTACTTGTCTGTAATTTTGTCCGCGGAGACTTCCGTGCTTCGCTGTAGCACTACGAAAATTCAGGGAAAGAAAGATCAGCGCCGGAATGCCCTGGACGCGGAAGATGTACGGGTGCCGAAAACTCTGCCCTCCCCCATAAACAAATTCCATAAAAATAACAAGCGGCTACAGCGACTATCGAGTCGAAACCGGTCATCTGTGCTTTTCCGCCACTTCCCATATATGTTGAGGCACACACCTCTGTCACGCACTGCAATGGCTATCTCTATTATATAATCTAAAAGCAGTAAAAATCACAATTGCCGGTTATAAATGTGTTAACGTGTAGGCTTATTTTAGATTTTAGGCATAACTGTCAGCTTTTAAGCCTATTTTTTACCTGCCGATTTAATTTCGTAAGTAGCAGCAACACGGTACGCAAATACAGTGTTCGCCGACGCCGCGTATATAGATCAGTGGTAGCGAGCAAAGTGACGGGAGAGACGCAAGGGAGAGACGTCGTAATAATAAAGGATTTTTGATGAAGCCAGCAGCGACTCTTAGCAACTTGACGTTGCCGTGGTAACGCGATTTTAGCGGCCTAATTTTCAGTTTTGAGGTCTGATTATTTTTACCTGACGGTTTGATTTCGTACGTAACAGATAACGGAGAATTTGATTCGATAGTAGGAGCATATTCATTCATCCATGTAGCATGGCGAATAGACTATTTTAAATGTGTGTCGTTAGAAAAATCATTTGGTTTTTACAGTTGCATGTTATCCTTAGGGTTTACATGCGAATGTCGAATGTTAGGATTTCATTTACTTACGTCCAGAAAGCCCATTACTTCCCATAAGGAAGTAATGATGTTTTAATTTGCCCTCTTTTTTAACTAAATTTTGGTCACTAAAACTAATGGTGAACGCCATGTGGTCTTTATCTCGTACCGTTCCGAAGTTGATAAAACCGGACGAACGGACGGTTATCAAGGACCGCGGTAGCGATCCTTATGTAAGCCTCAGCATTAACTTCCATGTTAAACATCAAACTTTGACCTCCTAAAGTTTCGCCCAGAATTTACATACAGGAACGAAATTCGGTATTTGGGTCGTGTCGTAACTATTTCACTGCATTGCAAATTTTAATGACAACAATCGAACCGTTCGGCGTCCACAATACGGCCATTTCTTCTTGTTGTTCTTGTTGTTGGGACCTGGAGATCGAACCGCTGAACCAATTTTCAAGTTCTATAGCTTAAAACATAGGTATGGACAAGGCCTAGGGCCTTTCGCAGGCTATTTTAATGTAACTACAATATTCTCGACACGGAAAGCCAAATAGGCTAGAATTTTTTCTCTGAACTAGTAATCGAACCAATAAATCGATTAGTAATCGAACCAATAAATCGATTTTCAATTTATAGAGCTTAAAATGTAGGTATTAAAACCGACCAGAGCCTTTTGGATACGATTTTGATGTGACTGCAGTATTCTCGTCAGAAGAGCAATTATTACTGCAGAGCACTGGGCAGAAATCATTAATGTTGTTGTTGGACTCTTTGTCCTCACCTGGAGACGAACCACTGAACCAATTTTCAAGTTCTATAGCTTAAAACATAGGTATGGACAAGGCCTAGGGCCTTTCGCAGGCTATTTTAATGTAACTACAATATTCTCGACACGGAAAGCCAAATGGGCTAGAACTTTTGCTCTCAGCTAGTAATCGAACCAATGAACCGATTTTCAATTTGTATAGCTTAACATGTAGGTATTAAAACCGACCAGGGCCTTTTGAATACGATTTATTTATTTATTTATTTATTTATTTATTTAAATTAGTTGTAGCGCCTAAGGGCATTAAACAACCTCAAAATAACAAAGAAAAAAAAAAAGAAAAAAAAACAATAAATATTTACACATTTGAATGGCTGCAACAAGCAGGCAAATGGCAAGACAACAAATATTTACAAAAAACCTCATAATTGTATGCACCAACACTATCATTTGCAAGCCCATTCCAGTCCCGAATTGTTCTTGGGAAAAACGACTCGGCCAGTACATCGTACTTACATTGAAAGCGCCTAACCTTCTTCACATGGTCACCTCTCCCCAAATAGTCAGGTGACAACAAGTACTCTGCAGGATTGAGAATGGTATTGTCATGATATATCTTGTAAAAAAGGCCAAGCCTACGATCACGTCTTCTTACACTTAAAGGCTGCCAGTTCAGTGAGTTCATCATACCAGTTACACAGGCTTCTCTGCGATAATTGCCTACGACCATTCTAGCACCTCGACGCTGCACTTTCTCTATCTCGCTGACTTGGCACTCAGTAGCAGGATTTAGATGCGACTGCAGTATTCTCGTCGGCAGAGCAATTTTTATTGTAGCCCACTGAGCAAAAATCATTATGTGAAGTAACCAATTTTTGCAAGTCGAGGTAAAAACATGAAATATGGTAGGCAAGTCTTTCTTAACAGTAAAAATCGAATCAGCCATGGAACCCCCATGACATACCCAAAAGAGGCCCATTGCCTCCCCCAGTGCCCCTTCACTGAGGTTTGACTCACAAATTTTTGCAAATCGAGCTAAAAGATTGAAATTTGGTACACAAGTCATTCATACAAAAAATCAGATAAAATACCGAAATCGCCTACCTTGTTGGGAAGATGGTGCTCCCATGTGTGAGACGGACAAGCGGATGGTGCGTGGTGTCGCAAGTTTTACTGGTAGATGTGAGGAGCGGACACCGGCCGTAGGATGGACTATGGAAGGTATGTGAAGTGGGCAGGCGGATGACGAATGTTCTGGTTGGTCAGGGGACGTGAAGAGTGGATAATGTCCGAACGATGGATGATTGTGTATGGTGAACGCATGATGAGGCGAACTTGTAGCGGGTGTGAGGAGCGGATAGTGTCCGTGCGACGGACTGTGGTAAGCGTAAAAAAGTGGAACACAGTTTCGAAGTTGAATCACAATGAAGGCAGCTGGTTGGTGAGGTATTAGGATAAAATCGATGGATTTCTCAAGGGAGAAGAGATGTTGGTCATCGGAGGCTAGGCACTGTGTAGAAATGTAAAGGTGTAGGCTGATAAAGTTGTTATCGTGAGAATAAATTCTTTAAAAGGGGAGGCGAGGATTGCGATTGTATCGTCCTCACATGGGAAGCGGATGAAGCAGAATCCTCGTCGAGAATCGTCGTATAGAGGAGCAAGGGGCGGATAGGGATGACGTTTAGGGAAGGACACGAAAGCCTAACGGTACGCCCGTGGCCTTGTCACGACACGAGGAGCATGGCATCACGTCCGTTGAATGCGATGAGGTTCCAGTGATACCGTGGAAGACAGGGATAAAGCTGGCAGCGCCATATTGCTACACCGAATACGCTGTAATTTTCTGGAATTGGTTCGTGGCAAATGCTTCTTTCCAGAGTGTAACAGGAGAGGTGGAGGTTGATGTCGGAGGATCGTTGTCAGAGGTGGATAATCGCAGGCCGTGGACGAGGGATCTTGAAGCAGTGACGGTAATGGCGAAGGAGCTTCTTGGTGAAGTGCAGCTACGGTTGGTGAGGAAGATGTGTCCGCAGGACGAGGACGAAGCGGCGAGCGGATTGAGGCAGAGGACGGGGCAAGTCTAAGACGTCGAGTACGGGAAAGGGCACAATAGTAGGCCCTCCAAGGTGGAGATGCAGGAATTGGCGAGACCCAAGCGTTACGTGCGCGGAGCAGAGCATAGTTTATACGAAGGGAATAATAACGCTGGTTTATTAGCTCGAGCTCGTTGGAATATGCCTCGTTCGCAGCACGGAGGAGAGTGTTTTCCGATTTTAGGGCCTCTGCAGATGCCGCCGCCTCTCGTAAGGATGCAGTGTTTGACTGAGCGGAGCGAAGTGTATTGAGTTCCGTGACAAACCCATCCAGGTATTCCAAAAGAAATTAAAGGTTGAAATCCAAATGTTCCTGTTCCCTGGTCGAAAGATGCAGACCCCTAGTGATTGCTGTTCGAAGCACTGGTGCGGTTGGGAATGGAGCTGGTTTAGTGGGGGATGGTACATCCGCTGGAGAAAAGGTTTGAAAGCCCCTCGGAGGAGATGCAGAGGTAACATGAGCTGGAGAGGTTAAGGACGCCGGAGTAATGGGTACCATGGAGGACGGTGTAGACAGCTTTAGAGTCTTGGAGGTTATTGAAAACAGCGTCCTAGTGGGGGCAAGACATTGGCGAGGAACCTTGGTTTTTGCCGATGATTTGATTCCCGACGTTCCTGCTACTGCAGGGATTGCTTCGGTGTCGGGAAAGGTAGACTGCTTCGGAGGTTGGATGGGTGGTAGCGGACCTGATGCAGAATGCTTGGTGGCTTTCTTTGGAAGTGAAGGAACGGTCAGACTTGGCGCTTGCACTTGGGATTGTTTCAGAGCTCGTAATTTTTCTTGCTTCTTGGCTGCACGTAGCATTCGCTTTCTTGATTGATGTTGCTTTCATCGAATAATAGTCCATCGATTTGGCGAAATGGAGATACAAATACGGCAGTTACGTTCCTGTCTGTCACACTGCCTGTGTCGCTGGCAGCATGGATGGGGATCAAAGTGGTATGTTGTAGAATTTTCGGAAAAACCTAGGCAATTACATGCCTTAAGTGAAGGCACATTTGCTTCCTTGGTTATTGTAGCTCCGGTGTACGGTATTGCTTCTGTTCGGTACAGGGTCTTCAGATGAAGAGTCGGACATGGTGAACGATGAACAGGACACAAAAACCGTTAGGCGTGGAGCAATTTGAAACGCGAGGTTAGTGACTGTCGAGGCACCTGGTGGTGGAACGTGGCATCACCGCACAGTCAACGGGTGTAGCGCTGTAGGTGGGACCGTAGTGTTGGTTGAAGAAGTACGGAGGTAGTTAGGGGCAGTGTTGCAGTTGTGTCCCCCTCCCCCTTTTTTTTTTACGACTTGTGCATAATCGTAAAATACAGGGGATTGGAACGTGCGGAGAGGCAACAAGCCATGGGCTGATGAAGAAGGGGATGAGGACAGTGTCCTGGTAAATGCGTCCCTTGTCCTGACTAAGGCGCCTGGGATGAAGCCTGAGTAAAGGATAGGTCCCTTTAAAAGAGAAGGAGGACAGAGTTTTCAGAAGATTGTCGTGTGCTTCTCATGGAAGAGTTGTTGCGCCGTGAATGGATGCCAGAGTGGAGGACGGTAGAAAGGGTTGCAAGTATTGAGGGAGGAACGGAGTGGCTGTAGAGATGAGTGTTGGGGCAAGTTCGAGCCAAAAAGCTTGGCAACGTAGGGCCGGCTGCCCGGTAGAGTCAAGTCGGCCAGAAGTGGGTGCCAAACGGAGGTATCCAAGTGGACAGGGAACGGACGGGAAAGGTAGTGACGCATACATGAAGCGTGGAGCGGAGCCAACTGCGCGTCCACAGGTAAAACGAGAAGTTACGGTAGGTTAGCACCATGTTCGTCCAAAGGATGCTCAAGTGACTGAAGGCAAGGAGGCATGATGACGGATGTGCAGGAAATACTGCGGGGATGAGCAGGAGTGACAGTACAGGATGAGTCGAGGGACGCCTTTCTTGGGTGTCCTGTTGATGTTGATGACAGAGCGACGATTCCAGGGATGGAAACTTTCCAGAAACGGAGAACAGGTGGAGACCTTGTGACGGATAGAAAGTATGGAGATTGATGTTCTAGGACTGTGTAATGGACGTCGAAGTTTGGTGAGGAAGGTGATTCGTCACAAAATAAGTCAATGAAGACAGGCAAGGGAGGAGGAGCAGGACCGGGGTCGGATTTACCCTCAATAGGACTGTGAGACGGACACGGCGTGGGTGAGACAGCCGGGTCACAAAAGAATCGGCGAAAGGTTGGGAAAGGAGCGGGCAGACGAGCGAAGTCCGTTGGATGAAATATGGGTGAAGGCTTGCTCGAGGATCCGAGAGGAACTGTTGTAACCGGCGGTGGCAGGATTGGAGAAGAATGTAGCTGTCCATGTATCGCACGTCGCTTGGACGGGATGGATGGTCCTCTGAAAGGTGGGGACTGAGAGATGAAGGGAACACGTCCTGAGGCAGGGCGACCTCTGCGAAAGGCGCCTCTTGTTGCTTCTGCTGGAAGGAGGACAGCAATGCCGGGAAGAAAATGGATGGTGGATTAAGAGGCTGTCGGACCGTTGAGGGGCGAACGGCCCCATCTACGATGCAAAGCCTGTAAAGAGTAACGCATCTCGGTCCGAGGAAGGATGGATCGGTCCATTGCCTAAGGACGGAACAGAGGTATCCAGGAGCGAAGCCTCCATCTGTGTAGGGAGGATGGCAAAGCCAGCCTGTCCTAAGGACCGACGGATCTGGGAGTAACTCAAGGCGGTCACGTCGTCGTGAACGCCCTAGGAGAAATAATGCCAACGGACGGCTGCGCCGAGTATATATAGACAGCCCAATCCTGCGCATGCGCAGTAGTACAAGCCCGGTTGGGAAGCCAACTTTCAAGGTTCTAGGGGAAATAATGCTCAAAAGGAGAGAAATGCTATAAAAACAGGTAATTAATATTTTCGTCGGCTATAAAAACAACAATATGTTTTCCGGCAGAAAAAGAATTTATCGGAGGGAAAATGCAGAAGCAATGGTGTAACAATAATGCTGCAAACAACAATGTCTTTACAAACATGCACTGTACTGGGTTTCATGAAGTCACGTAATCGGCTTGAGTGAAAAAGACAGAAAAAAGTATCTGTCTGCTCCCGGGTTATAAGGCTTCGAAAGACACAAAAAATGCGCAGTCGAATTCAGTACGGGAAAAAAAACTAGGCCACAGGACGTGCAAGACACCGTCTGCTCCCGGGTAACGGAAATTAATCAATCACAGGATTCATGGATTCAGTAAGCGAAGCAACCTTAGCGCAATTACCCCTCTTCAAGAACCTGCATTACTTAAATTACACATTTCACTGTAAAGGTGCAGCTGTACTCCTGCATTTGCCCGCCTTCATATAGGCTGTGCAGAAATGTCTACTCCATCTGGCATTGTACTTGGTTTCATGAAGTTACGTAATCGGGCTTGGGTGACAAACGAAAAAAAATATCTGTCTGCTCCCGGGCTACAGGGCTAACAAAGACACCAAAAGTGTGCAGTCGGATTCAGTGCGAAAATAACAAACCAGGCCACAGGACGTGAAAGACACCGTCTGCTCCCGGGTAACGGAAATGAATGAAGGATGGTGAAATGAATCACAAGATACATGGATTGAGTGAGGGAAGCAACCTTACCGCAATTACACATCTGCAAGAACCTGAATTATTTAAATTACACATTTCACTGTTATGGGGCAGTTGTACTCCTAGAGTTGCCAGCTGGTGGTAATATAATTGATTGGTAACTTTGAATTTACATTTCCCCTAGTTCCCAAACCAGCAAAAGGCACGTTCCACGGTTAAACTATAGCCATCTGCAAAATGTCAGCTTTATTCACCGCATCGAAGGATTTATTTTCGGCAAATTCCGTAGTCACTGACTAGTAGCTAGTAACTAGGCCAATATTAACGTTATTCACACCTTTTTCAACAAAAATAAAACATTAAGCTGCGTCACTAATAGTTACTTATATGTTGTCAGCGACCAAAGTCTCCCAATCAAACGAAGTGTAAGCCCTTTCTGTCAATTTGATATTTATCCTCGCATTCCTGCAAATAGCCAAACTACCTTAGCTGTAAAGACACAAGTGTCCAGTTGTCGCCATGGCCATAATTTTATCTGGATAGGACGGACGTTAAGGCCGCTAGAAATTAATTAAGTGGTGCTAAGGAGTGGTACTCAAAAAAATTGACGCGAGCGGGCTGTGTTTTTTTTAACGTTTTATTCGTAATTTATCAGATGCGGGCGATGGCTTTTTTTTTTTAGCAAATAAAACGAAATCAGTAGACTACATTTTGTTGTGGAGTAAAATAACTACGTTTTAACGCCAGGATCAGTGTGCAAAAGTCGTACATTTGATAAAAGTCATGCTTTAGAACCAAGTTTTTAGTTGTGACATGCCTCTGGACGATCCTTATACCACACGCCATGGCTGTTTGCTGTGACGTGCATATCACGTGACTGGGCTACTCCAATCAGACGGCCAAACAGCCGTTGTTCTCGTTCATCATTGGCTAACTCATGGTGACGTCACGGCAAACAGCCATTGCGCATGGTTTAAATTCGTTTCGAGGCGATCATGTTAAAGAGCAAAGAACTAATGTGGTCCGGGAAATGTTTGGTGAAAGGGTCGGTGCGTGATTTTTTCTTTTTGACAATATCATGCAAAATGTTTCGTGCGCTAAGAAAAAAAACCATGCGTGCGCTCCTGAGAACCACTTAATTAACTTTTAGCGTCCTAATGTTATCGTTGAATTGTGACGGGCGTCGCACTAGCGTGTGTCTTAATTCTCACTAACCCAGTCTGTCTGCTTTGCCCAAGTTCGTAGAATAGGGAGGATGATTGCTTCCTTACAGAATAAAAATAAATAAATTTGTCGACTGCCCTTCATTATTGACAACGCACAATTTTGTTCTGTATATAGGAAAATGGGAGGGAAAGAAAAGCTTTGTTGTTGTTAAGAAAAATGAAACAATCAAGAACGAAAAAGGATTCATAAAGAAAAACAATCTCGAGGGAAAATAAATCTGAATAAAACCACCGATTAGGAACGGGGGAGGGGGGGGTGGAAGAATACAGTTAAGTTGTTTTGAATTCTAATATCGCGCCATTGCGTTGCTTGTCAGTCGACAACACCGTCGTAAACTCTAGATGTCTAGTTATGATTTCGACCTAACCTTCAAGGTGGGGCCCATCCTGTTGTTTAGACGTAGTTGTGATAAACTTGTAGCCTCCCTTCTCGTTAAGACACACGCTAGTTTATCTCCCGCCAAGATTCAATGATAACATTAACGTCCGTCTCATCCTGATAATATATATGAGCACGGCGACCACTAGACACTTGTCAGTACCTTCCTAAAGCACCAAACAGAACGAACCAAACGCACCAGTTGGAGACAGTTCAGCTCATTCCCTACTAAGCCGTATTGATGTGGCTTGCTTACGTCAACCATCATCCGCAATGAATCTATTTCTGTACCTCGCGCATGCTCAAAAGCTCCACCACTGGCAACCATCAGCAACCACCTCCCCAAGATGTTTGCAATTTGGCATTGCTCGCGCCTGGTTACATCCATTAGCGCAACCTGGTCCAATCAATTAGCTTCGTCTGGTCACGTTAAAGGTATGACATAACGAATGCTCTGTTGAGTTTGTTCATTTTGCTGAGCTGTGATTGCAGTTTCGAAAGGTATTAATCGGCTGACGCAAAGTTACTGCGCACGCGCGACGTCAAGTTTGGAGCCAAACTGTTTCTAACAGTGGTGGTTCTGTTCGTTCTGTTCGGTGGTTTAGGAAGGTACTGAAGTATTTTCCAGCTAAGGCAGTTAGGCTGTTTTCAGGCATCTGGGGATAAATAACAGTGCGACAGAAAAGACTGAAACTTCGTTTGATCGAGAGACCCCTTTGGAATTCGCCTGATAACATTAAAGCCGCTATTAGTGACACAGCTTAACGTTTTCTTGTTGAAAATAAGGTGTGAATAACATTGATATTTTCCTAATTAGTACTACTAACTAATTACTAACCAATTATTAACTAATTACTACTAGCTAACTAACTAATTTCACGAAAATAAATTATTCCATGCGGTGTATAAGCTGAAATTTTGCAGGTAGCTATAATTCAACCATGGAATGCGTCTTTTCCTAGTTTGGAGGGTTTATAGGAGAAGTATAAATTCTAAGTTACCAATCAATATCAATACTACTTTAAGGGCTAAGATAGATTATTATTTTTCTTACTGTTTTAGGAAATTACAAACCCTGACGAAAATAACGAAGTGGGAGAGTGAGAAATTAGACTGAACCAAGTTTAAAGTTTATACTAAAGGACTAACTAGGCATATACTAGTAGCCATACATCCCCCTAACCAGTTAATCCTGGCTGGTCGAAGAGGACCAGGCGGGTGGCTGGCCTGAAGTATAACTGATTTTGCATGCTGGCTCCTTTTCTTAAATACGGGTTGGTTACTACTGACAACCGCGAAATAACGAGAGTATTATGGGAAATGGCAAGTTATAGAAGGTTGTAGATCGCAGGAAACGGAAATGAAATAAGGCATAGATAGATATGCCTACCTAGTATATACGATTAGACACCAAAAACTTCATTGGCCATTGGCCCCAGCAAAACATGCAAGTACACAATATTTGCGACAAACCCCATCTGAGTTATATAATTTTGTTGTTGTTTGTTGTTGTTTTTGCATTTAGGGAACACGAACTCAAACTGTTTCAATAATACAGCAAAACAACGATATATCAATGAACAACATCTACTGTACATCTCCATCTAACTTAATTCTACCTTCACTAATCAGCCCAGCACCCAAATTGTAAGACAAATAAACACCAGGAACAAAAAACCAAAAAAAATAAAAAAGGTAAATAGAAAAAAGTAAACAGTAAAACACATTTGGTTTAACAACAATGAACACGAAGGTGTGCGTGCACGCAGTATGACAACAACTGCACGAATGACGAACTTGTTGTTAACCACATGCTAAATAATACGAGTTTGGTGGACTTGTCGACATAAAAAATCCTAGAAGGGGTTACCGTGCTCATGAAACTCAACTCTCGACAAAGAATAAAACACACAAACCTACTAAATGATGGAAACCTACTAAAACCAAAAGAAAAGGAGGACTGTAAACCTGCATTTTCTGTTTTTAATATTCTAATTGCTAATGGGAAAAAATGGATCTTGTCACTCTGAACCAAAAAGAGGTGATATCTCTCCAAAACAAAACTTGTTAAGGATTCCCGTCAAGCTTTTCGGCCGTCTGAAGTGGCGGTGTTAAAGGCTCTTTCGGTAAGTTAATCCCACTGACTATAAGACTTCAAACGCCAAATGAAATATTTGAAATATTGCGCAGGAATCCCACCGACTCGAGGGGTTCGACACAGACTAAAAAGTGTACGAGATTTGTAAATCTGTAAATCTTTCAACAGATTTACGGATTTGCTGGGATTTAAAGATTTAAGTAAGACTTAGATATCTGATTTACGCCAAATTTACGTAATTTACAAGATTTGTACTAGATTTACAAGATTTTAAATGATTTACACAAGATTTGCAACGGATTTATAAATCTAAATCTTGGGTGTACCAGATTTCGAGCCTTGTCGAACCCCTCGCATCGACTTCAGACAGCCGAAAACCTGGGCGGGAATCCTCGACAAATTTTGTTTTGAAGAGATTCTCACCAACGAAATCTATCTGCTTTGCCGACCTTCGTAGAATAGGGAAGCCGATTGTTACTGCTGATTACAGAGTAAAAATAAATTAATTTGCTGATTGCCCTTCATTTATTGACAACACGCTATTTTGGTTCCGTAACCGGAAAATGGGAGGGAAAGAAAAGCTTTGTTGTTGTTATGACAAGGAAGGAAAAAAAAAAAGGAAGAAAAAATCCAGAACGAAAAAGGATTCGTACAGGAGGACAATAATCACGAGGGAAAATAAACAAAACCACCGATTAGGAAAGGGACGGGAGAGGGGGGGGGGGGGGGAGAATAACATTGCGCCACTGCGTTTCTTGTAAATCGTTTTAATCACAGACTGTCGTATACTTTTGATGTCTCGTTATGATTTCTATACCTACCCAACGTTAAGGTGGGGCCCATCCTGATGCAGACGTGGTTGTGATAAAGATATACGCCTCCCCTCTCATTATAATAACGGACGGGCATCGCGTGCAAATGTGAGATGGTTATTATAAGGAGGGGACCTTGAGACTCAACCTTGAAAAGGGTCCCGGATTGAAACAATTCCGTCACCCGAGCGAGAAAATGATGCTCGCTGCCTTACATCATTTTCTTCGCTGTAAGGGGGTTGGATGCGCCCGGGGCAACGTTCGTTGCATCAAGACGTGGTCTGTCCGTCTGTGTTTGTCTGTCTGTCCGTGTCTGGTTGGAATGTGGTCAGACGGTGAGGCTTCGTGGAACCGGGGGAGAAGAACACCCCGCCCTCGTGCTGCCTAACCCGTCAGCGCCTGCTCTTGCTAGTCTACACCTGTAAAATGAAAAGAACCCCTTTATAACGTTTTGGTGAATTCTCTTTCCCATTTTTAACTCTTTAGTCTTGTACCATAGAAACTATCCTTGTACTGGGCTGCGTGGTTGCCATGCTACTTTTACCTCCTTAGGAGTAACGATTACTGGCGATTGCCCACGTAGTCAAGGGCGGATTTAGGATGCTGCGGCGCCCCCCCCCCCCCCTTCCTGCCTAAAAATATACATGTTTTTTTTATGAGATTTGAAATTGTTTTATTATCGCCTATTAACAGTCCTGGCAAACCTACGACCCCCCACCACCCAAAAAAAAGTACTTTATGGTCAGAAATCGCGAAATTACCTAGTCACAGCACCCCGCCACCCTTCCCCGGTTATTTCACGATTTCTGACTTTCAAAGTATTTTAGATGGTAATTTGTCTGCAAGAAATTCACTAAAAGCTTCGCACATTCAATCAATGTTTGACTGTATTTTATTTAGAGATGGGTCGGTTTAATTTTTTTGATTTCGGTTCCGGTTTCGGTTTTCACGCCCAAAAAACCTCGGTTCCGGTATCGGTTTTTGCCACCATCCACCCCAACCAGATTTTCCTAATTTTATTTCTTGCAACAGTTGTATTACTAGCTTCAACTCACTCCTGCTTTCACTTTCAGCAGCGTCATAGACCGTGGGTACAGCTGTGGCACCATTTTCCTCGACTATTTCCGTTTTAATAGCTAGGAGCTATGCTGTCATTTATACGTAGAAAATGATGATTATTAAAAAAATATAAAACAACAAATCATTTTTTTGATTTTCGAACACCGTACGAAAAACCGGCACAAAATCCGAATCGGTTTCGGTGTCGGTTTTCAGTAAAAACCGAAAATTCGGTTTCGGTTTCGGTTACCGACCCATCCCTAATTTTATTATTAAAAAAGAGTCGGGGAGGAGAGGGAAACTGTTTTTAAGGTTAAAGCACAAAAAGGCACATTTTCATGTGATTTTGGTAGAGCCATGCACGGAACAAAAAAGCCTACAAAAAAAAATGAGGAAAAAACTTGGAAAAAAAAAGCTGATGGAAAAAAGCCGCAGAAAAAAGCTGATGAAAAAAAAACCGATAGAAAAAGTCTGGAAAAAAAAAGCCGATGGGAAAAAAGCTGCGGGGAAAAAAAGCCGTGGAAAATAAAGCCGATGGGGAAAAAAATCGCCAAACAAATCTGGTGTAAAATCTCCAAAATACTGCCTAAATACTGCCTGTGTGCATTCATCATTCATAATAGTTTATTGCTGCTCGATCAAGGTTAACTTAATCACCGTTGGAATCATATTTAAAGGTAAATTCGAAGTCAAAGTACCAAAGCATCTTCCAAAATTCCTTTACTGGGGAAGTGGTGGGGAGAAAGGGTCGTCCTCAAGAAGGGAAAATCAGCGAAATCGCAAAGATTTCCACCAAAATTGAAATAGAAGTGGGGGAGGAGGGGGAGCGTCAAGAATCGTAAATTTTCTACAAATTCCGTAACTAAGGAAGGAGGGGGTGGATTATTGAATTTGGTCGGCTAAAGAAAATTCGGGAAAACTTAAGTTTACTCAAAATTCCTTTAATTTTTTTTTGAGAGCTGTTCGATATTTCTCTGCACAAACTTTGATACTTTTTTGAGTGTTGTCCCATCAGCTTTTTTCTCGGGGCTTTTATTTCCACAGCTTTTTTTCCCCAGGCATTTTTTCCGTGCCCCCCCCCCCCCCCCCCTTACAGAATTCTGGATCCAACCCTGCACGAAGTGTAGCAATATAAACTTACTTGTCTGAATTAAATCGATCAAAGCTTGACGGAAGGGCAAGTTAACGGGGAACGAACCCTGGTAAGGTCCTCACCATAACCTTTCACAGGTAACGTTGGGAATGGAGTACTAAGGTCTGAACATCATCAGTAACCAGAGCCTAGTGATTAGGGCCCATTTTGAGAGGCTACCCAGCAAATAGGGAGCCATTCCTAGCAAGTGAGTTGTTAATACAAGAAACAATTGGGTACGATGTCTTCCACCGTCTTTAGCAGATCCGAAAGGAGGATCCTGGAAGGGTCCTCACGTCGCGGAAGCTTTCGTTGAAGTGTGCGTGTTCGTAAATCGACAAGTTTGAGTTAAAGTAATCCTGAAAAATCAGGCGACGGACTGTGCTTTCGTCTCCGTTTTCGCCATGCCAAAAGTCTTTCGGTCTGGAGAGAGGCACGTTGTGGTAGGCGGACACCGATTCCGCGTTGCTATCGAAGTCGCTTTCGAAGTCGCTTTCATAGCTGGAAGCCTTGCTGTTATCTCGGTAGCGATGAGTAATCACCCTATGGGATTTAACATGGGGATGAGTTGTTACAACGTTATTGAGGGGTCAGATTTTGCACTGAACGCAGCTTAGCTGGCATTCCCACACGAGTTAATTTTTGTCAGGTGGGTCATTGCTCTCGATTTCAACACAATTTAAGCTTTTGTACCGCATTATTATTTTTCCCCAAGTACCTGAAATGTGGCCAACTCTATAAGACACCGACGCTATGGCGCTATGGTTTACAACCTCCACAATTGAATTGATGTGATGTTTGTTGCCCAACTTGGCGCGACACACTAGCGTGTGTCTAGATAATAGTGCCCTAAATTGAAGGAATTGTTTGTTCCCTTGTGTGATGAGCATTAAATATGGTATGGATGCACATGACGGTTAACTGGGAAAAAAGCTATGATAACAAGGGGTGACACCCCCCCCCCCCCACTCCAAAAAAAATGGTTCTTTTGGTTGTAACTATACCTAACCGTCAACAAATCAAAAACATAATGTGAACTAAAAGAGGTTCAGCACACAATTCAGGACAGGAAAGGTGATATACATATTTTACGTAAAAGCAACCCTTGACCCACAAAATCGTATTATCACCCATAATTCGTGCGAACGCTCCATTTTCAACTGGTTGTTGCAGTGATTTTCGTGTTCAAAGTGCTCTTGCGAGCCCTCTATAGCCCGAAATGGACATGCTTTGAATTTCCTGAAAGGTGGGGATCTATTCTTACCATCAATCGTAACCGAAAATGTTTAACTTAGACATGGACCGTATTACATCCATTGAAACTGGTGAAATGGTAATGCCGTATGTGATTTTCAAATTCTAAGTGCTCTTGCCAGCCCTCTAATTGCCCAAACTGGACATGATTAAATTTTCTGAAAGGTGGAGAGCTATTCTTTCCATCAATCATGACCGAAATTATTTAGCTTAGATAGGGACCGTCCTACGCCCATTTAAAGATGAAGATGTAATGGCGTAGCGGCTAGTTTCAATTTCAAAGTGCCATTGTGATGTTCGTATTTGTACCTAAGCTGAACAATTTCGCTTACGATTGATGGAAAGAATAGGTCCCCACCTTTCAGAAAATCCTAAGCATGCCCAGTTCGGGCAATTTGAGGGCTAGCAAAAGCACTTTGAATTCGAAAATCACCATACGCTTTCGCCGCAACACCATTATCTTTTCACCTTTTAAATGGGTGTAGGACGGTCCCTACCTAACTTAAACAATTTTGATCAATAAAGACGCCCCTTTTGTATTTTTCTTTATAGGTAAAACTTTTCATAAACGTGAAACACTTTACGCAGCTGATTTGGGTTGGTAAAAATGTGTGTGTGTGGGAAAAAGTGTATTTTAAAACTGTATTCCCATTTTCCTTACAACGCAACCGTTTAAGTCCTACCACTTAATCCCCCCCCCCCGTCCCCCCACAACACAATCATTTATCGCTACATCTTATTTACACCTTCATAAATTAAATTTTTTTAAGCCTAAACGTTTTAATTCGCCTTTAAGGCCAATTGACAACACTGAAGACGATTCAGGCTTGGTAAAAAAAAATATTAACTACTTAATTTTTTGTGGGGGAATGGGGGGGGGGGGTTAGTGCCAAGTGGCCAATCCACACCCCTAGACAGCCCATTTCATGCGTGATTCTTTTATTGCCGTGATTATGTTTATTTATTTTTTTATTATTCCTTTTTTTTTTTTAGCATTCCCCAGGGAGGGGAGAGTGCGTTGTTGCATAGTTGAAAGGCCCGTTTGACCTTGAAATTTGTACGAGAGAGTGCTTTGGCTTGCTGATTAGCCCTCTCCCTCTCTCCCCGCCTTCGTTCATTCCCCCTACTTTCAAATTTGGCTGGTTCAACCCTTCTACTACCGAAAGCGGTTTCAACCCCTAGGGGGTGGAAAGGAGTTACGATGGACCACTGCCCCCATAAAGAGGGAGGAGAAGATACTAAAAATATTATTTATGAAATGAGCGGGCCAAAAGGGGTGGGGAGGAAGGGGGATAAACTACTTGAACACGTCACGTCGTCTTGCATGGGCAGGTGCAAATAGGCGGGGATGGGGGAAAAAATAGCAGTGAAAATAAATAACGAAAATAGATACTTGTCCCTTTCCCTTCTCTGGTAATTATAACAATCCGTATCTATAGCCATTTCCTCCAAATAGCCAATCGAATTGCTCTCTTGAATCCAAAGGGTAAAGGTTAACCCCTTTCTCCCGCCAACAGCCCAACACCCCTTCCCCTCCCCATCTCCCGAGTACCAGATGAAACGATACCGAACTTCAGGATTCAGAAAAACTCAGTTTTTTTGGCGGTATAAAACTATTTCGGTGGTATCATCAAATGAAATGGATGAGGTCATTGCTGCCCCGACTTTGACAGGAAAACATTAATGAGGG
>JAHWFP010171255.1:178084-193978 GCA_023313725.1 Lithobius niger
AAAAAAAAATAACATGAATGATTGGATGAAAATCCACTTATAAATAATAAAAAATTTAAATAAATAAACGGCCTGTAGTTATAATTCTGACTAGACCTCAAACATTTACCATGAACACTCAAAAAGTTATAAAGTAAAACATACGGACGTCAACAATAAGTTCTCTGTACGATTAGAAAAAAAAAAACAAGTACGTATGTAGTTTCATACGTTTATAATACATACACCTTCCACTTTGGATCTTAATATTTACAAGAATAACAATAATAAGTACAAAATGCCCTTCCCGCAAGATAAGTATACATTTTTTGGTCTTTTGATTATGTACCGGAAGGATTCACATCGCTGTGAGAACAGTTTTACTTACATACATCAATAATGCAATTGCAACAGCACTTTAATGCACTGTTCATTTGGTTGTTTTCTTCATTCTGTATTCCATTATGATGCCAATCAATGTGCCAGTGTTAGAATGCCCTCACTGTCTTTGCTTACAAAGGATTTCCTCCTAGTTTAAAGTCGAATTTTAAGTTGTATCAGTTGTACTACAGAAGCTTTACAACAAACCCACCCTACACTGCATTCGTTGGTTCGTATGGGCAATTAAATGATGAATATACTAAAAATTTGAATTGAAATACAGAGTATCCACAAAACAACTCCTTGATTACAAAAATGTATAACTTCTTTAAAAAAAGGCCAATTCACATGCGGGTTACACTGTAAGGTAGGAAAACTCCGTTTTTTTTGTAGTAGCGTCATTGTCAAAGATCGACAGTAACAGCGCTTCAGCATGACGTCATCAAGAAAATGGCGTCTCCCATCGAGAAAGTGCAACTTGTGGTGTGGCTAATCGAAACCAATTCGCGCCAATCACAGTACAAAGATGTTTCCGAACGACGTCTGGAAGGGAATCCGCAAATGTTACGTCCATAACGGGATGATTAACAAAGTTTTTTGCAACAGGGTTTGTGTGTAAAAGCACAAGGCCTGGGCAAAGGTGTGGAGGAAATCCGTGCAGCTTTCATGCATATTCCATCCAAATCGGTCAGAAGTGCATCACTTGAGCTTCAATTACCAAGGCCGTTTGTGTAGCACTTTGTTTATCGTCGACCTTGCATTTATAGCTTATGTGATGCTCGTCTTACCGATTTGGATGGACTATGCGGGAAAAGCTGCACGGACTTCCTCCAAACTTTCACCCGGGCCTTGTGCCTTTACACACAGACTCTGTTGCAAGAAACTGTGTTAACCATCTCTTTATGGACGTAACATCTGTGGGTTACCTGCTATAATCGTTCGGAAACGTCTTGTACTATGATTGGGGAATTTTTTTCGACTAACCACACCACACGTTGCGCTTTTTCAATGGGAGACGCCATTTTCTTTATGTCATGCTGAAGTGCTGTTACTACCAATCTTTGGCAATGACGCTACTACAAAAAAAAAAAAAAAACTTGGGAGTTTTCCTACCTTTCAGTATAAACTGCATGTAAAGAAGCTTATGAATTTTTGTAATTGGGGAGTTATTTTGTGAACACCCTGTATTTTGATAACCCTATCGACACTGTCCGAACAAATATTCACGTAAACTAGAACGGAATGCGAATTGAATATTTCCAAATAACAAATGCACAAAATTATTGGGCACAAGTATTAACTTTTTGTCAATGAATTTATGCCTAATACTTGGCAAAATGGATAGTTCTAAACAAAATAAAAAAAATCCAGGATTCGTACAGAAACTTTCATTTTAAAATACAGAATGTGTCCTGGAGTTTTTCCAGGCTTTGATTTCCACAAATCAAGGACTCTTCATCATTCATGATCAAATTCAAGCCTTTACAAAATATATCTTATTAAAAAATTTGTAAATTAATAATTGAAGGACCACATCATTGTTAAGTTGATTTGCATTGCAATTTCTTTTGAGCCATGATAAATTGTGCAACTTAAATAGTTCGTTCGAATGATGAAAATATAGGACAAAGTCAAGGTGTATTCAAGAACTTGGGAGTCATTTTTCCAGTACTTTTCTACTAATCTGGAATTCTATCACTTGTTTCCATTTTCAATCATCTGTACAAATCCTGCATGTCTTAGGTGCAGTCACCTTACATATAAATAGGGAACGTTCAAATATTACATCATCAAGAAGGGGGGAGGGAGAGTACGCCTGTAGATAGCGATTTCTATAACAATTGAAAACACAATACGAGAACACAGTAAGAGTTTTTCTTTAAATTTTTGGTGAAATTTGTTGTTCACCTTCTGCAGAAAGTTACGTGCAAAGGGAAATTGAAATGGTCGCTACATCGCAAGAAGAAAACAACTTTCGAAAGCATGCGCTTCAGAGACCACTCATCTCAACTGCACGTTTTATCTGGACTGCCCATCTGTTTAAGATGGTGGCCAGATTCGGCTTAACGATTTCGTAGATGTTCGCATATGCTGGTCGCGTTATATTCATGACTCGTACCGTGTTCTCCTGTTGTGGTATTGTGTATTCAATTGTTATTGATGTCGTTTGTAAAGCAACACTGGTTGCCGGTTTACGCTAGATAGCAACTGATGACACGGGGGAGGGGATGGGAATCACCAGTTGAGGATGTACGCAAGCAAAAAAGAAACGTGCCCAGGAAACCCAAACTGGGACAAAACGGAAAAAAAGGGCCTAAATTTCCTGTAGTTATACAGGGTGGTCCACAAAAAACTGACAACAATAATTTTTTTCTAGTTTGCACCCTTCAGAAACAGGAGAGGACAGAAATCTTCATTAGCTTTGAATTCTGTCCTCTCCTGGTTCTGAGGGGTGCTAACTAGAAAAGTTGGACTTAAGAAAATTGTGGGTCGTCAGTTTTTTGTGGACCACCCTGTACATAAAATGGCATTGCCCACCAATGACCCCTCCCCCCATTAGTGTTGCCACAGTTTTGTTTTCATCTAGGAGGGGGGGGGGGAGTTAACCATGCCGTAATACTAGAAGAGGATTAGGTAATTGACGACGATGGGGGAGGAAAGTGGAAAATTGCCAACTTTGTGATGACGTAATACTTGAAAGTTTCCATGTTGCTAAATCAATTTACATTTCCAAAAACAAATGAAAAAATCATGAAAGTTTCTATAGAACAAGACAGTCCAGAATGTTAAACAAAGGGCATACACACTTCTTATATTTGTTCGCCTTTGGCACTTCCTGTGTTGATTAGTACTGGCAATTAACGACTCACAAAAAGTACAAAAAGTGCTTCAGCAGGTCAAGGAGTAAAAAATATATAGCCAAGTGCCTACTGAAGTGCCCTAAGTAGGATGGGGAGAATTACACACCTTGGGACACGAAGTTGGTTTAATCACGAAAATACGGGCCGATTTTTTTTACTTCATGTTTGTCTTGAGACTATTTTCTTACTACGGTACCACTTCCTTAGAGAAAAATGTTTCAACATTAAAGTTTTAAAATGTCCTTTCACAAATATCAAAGTACACAAAATAGTCATACAACAATCATGCAAATCCTCCGATGTTACAAAACACGGCGGCTTGTGATGAATTATACAACTGCGAGAAATAGGCAGTGTTGGGTCGTAACCACGGGTTGGATACTAAATCACATACAAACTTTTATATGTATATATTGCACAAATAACCCTTTTAGTCTTTTCGTTGTTGCTACGAAACTTGCGTCGTTGAGTGGAATAACCATCCACTATATGGCGAGATAAAACAGAATGTAATTTCTCATCGCATGTATGGTTCAAGATGAAAAAGAAAAAAAGAAATGCATAAGTGATTACTAAATTTTTTGAAACTGAGCACTACAATTTCAGACATCACCTTACAACATAATATACGATTATATTTTCAATAAATTCTTATTACAGTAGAATAGTAATGAGGCAGTAAATGTCTTCAGTTCTGGACATTTTGATGCAAAAAATATCGAACTACTCTTCAAATAACAACTGAAACGTTGTGGTAGTTTTCGAGTCGTTAGCACTTGTTGGTAGAATTGTTAACGTCGTCTGTCTTCTTCAGCCTGCTCACAAATTACTTAATCTTTCATTGGTTACATTGTAGCATTCGTTGCTCTTTTTTGACAGTGGTGCTTGGACCACTGGTCTTTATGGTCAGGTGTAGCATCAGCTTGGTGCAGTCGCCACTTTGCTAGCAATTACATTTGTAGTTTTGGTTGGATTAAGTTATGAATGAAAGCAGGAGCATATAGAAAACAACTAGGAGCGTGTCTCGGTAACTTCCACTACAGTGTTAAGTCAGGAGCGGCTACAGTGGTGTACAAATTTGTTAGCAGAGGTCGCCACCTGCATGAGATGATTAGAGGTGTGCGTTACGTTCTCAAGGCTAATTTTCGGTCCTTTGTTTTTAAACAATAAGTGTTTAACATGGAAACAATACCAAAGTAATAATAAATAAACTAAACAAACAGACAATCAGTTGTCCGTTAAGTTGCTCTAGCCAACAATAATATAGAGCGTTGCTTTCGTAGCACACGTCTGCTTCGCATGCTTAGTTTCAGTTTCGATTTTAGACAACTTGGCGCAGGCGCAGTATTGTTGCTTCTTCTGGCATTAGCACATCGTACTAAATTAAGCACTTCTAACATAGACCAGCCACACACGCTCCTAGTTGTTTTCTATAGGCTCCTGATGAAAGGGTGTGATGGCGGTTGAATATTTGTGAGGGTTCAATCGCCATCACACCCCTTCATTCATAACTTAATCCACCCAAAACTACGAATGCAACTGCTAGCGAAGTGGCGAGATCTACACCAAGCTGACACCGCGCTTGACCATAAGAACAGTGGTCACAAGTGCCGCTGTCAAAAAAAGAACAATGAACACTAACATAAACAACGAAAGAGATTACATAGTTTTGACCAGACTGAAGAAAACGGGCGCTGTTGACACTTCTACCAACAAGTGTTAATGACTGTCGAAAATTACCATAACGATTCACAATTCCCTTTAACATTTTCAAACCACATCAAATCATCAATCAAAACTTGATTGCTAAGATTTTTCCTTATTTCCTGAACAGTATATTACCGTATCAAGGAAACAAAAAAAAACAAATAGAAAAAAGCGAGGAAGGAGTGTAATGAAATTGGGAAATTTCTGGTGGTAAGGCAAAAAAAAATCTCTCGTTTAACAGGACTGCATGCAAGTCAAAAACTCCGCCGTCTGATGTCATTTTTATCCACTTGGTGAAAATTTTGCTGCATACAATAATTGTTTGCATTTCGTGTCATTGTGAAGTCTTGTTAAAAATTAGCTGAAACGTGTTCGCTGCATTCAGCGTAAAATTATGTAATACTAATATCTAAAGAATACACAATAGTAAACTACATAATACTAAATTTTAGGGACTTTGGCCGACAAACGTTTTTTTTTTATACAGGTTTGTTAACATTTTGATAAAAAAAAAAAAATGAAAATAAAAGCCGCTCACTCACATGGCCGAGTTTGCTCTCCTGTTAAACAAGGAACTTTTTTGTATTTGCTTTTCTGTATTTCCGTAAATACTTGTTAAATCTCAGATGATTCAACAATTTGATGCCATAGAATGATTTCCTTGACTGAAGATGGCACTTGAGTAAAACTGATTGCACTTAGAAAAGTGTCAGTATGTATGCATGGGAACACATCTACGTTCCGACCTAGCAAACATACAGAAAAAAAATTGAGAAATAAATTAATAAAATGACTCCTGGTCCTTTCTTTGGTAAACATGAATGAAAAAAATCATTATTTAAACAGAACAAGATAAAGTTAGTAATAATGATGTAACAGTAATAAAATTATAGAACAGCTAGCAGTTTCTAACTGGTTTAGTCTTTTGACTGATATGCCTTTATCATTTATGTCCTGAATTTAGGACAAAGCAAAAAAATGTAAACTAATTTGCAGCCCCATACTTAAAAGTGTGTGACACCTTATAAGAAAAAGTGAAAAACATTAACTGGGATGATGCAATTCCTTGTCGATAAAAATTGAGTCAAAACCTGCATTTCAACTTACATTTCAACAGTAAGTTATACAATCGAAGGATTTATCAGAGTTAAAGTTAAATGATTAAATCTTACCACTAAGTGAAACAAATAGAAATACACTAATACTTTGAACCATTTTTGCCTCTTACTCTGATAAAGGTAATTGCTGTTAATATGAACGGGCATCGAAATGTAAATTGAAATCCACAATTGCTAAGTACAGTAAATTGTGTATTGTACAGCCTTGGGTTTACGTAGTCAATTTGGCAAAATTCCCTAGTAGGCACAAATTTGGAGATGATGCTTGTCATGATGCAAGCTATGACCGTGTATGGAGTGGGCACTACCTCCCAAATGACGCCCATCTCTCTGGATGTATTACAACTGCGTACAATTCCTTTTGTAGCTTAACAAAGGACAGACGGGAGGTGAAAATGTTGCCTAGTTCCTTTCATCCATTGGGGTAAAGGTGCAGGACTCCATCTAAGATCTGGCGCCCACTGTGAAAAAAAGACCAGAGATCCTTGCAGTAAAGAATTTGTGGAATTTTGAACTTTTTCATTCAAGGAAGTGCATAGAGCAATGTAGCAACTTAGGACGAATGTTGCCAAATTATGGAAAAATCGAGCAAAGATAAGAACCGCAAGTATTGGTGAAAGAAATTGAGTATAACAAGTGACGTAAGACCGATTCCAGCTCAAATAAAGTATACATGTCAATTGGGGGGGGGGGGGGGGTGTTAAAGAGTCTTATAAGCTGTGAGCCCCACGTTGGTGACAGATATTACGGAAGAAATCTCATACCTTTTCCCATGATGGGTGTTGTCAACGGCAAAGGAACCACGCAACTTATCTACCATCTGTCCTTTATGGAGCTTGTAACCAACAGTCGTTACATGAATGAATCACAAGTGCTCATTATATATAGTGGGAGATGAACGTGAATTGGGTGGTGGCACCCTGTCCATACAGAGAATGGGGGGCGGGGGTGCACCTAGCTAGTATAATCCATTTTCTAACCGTACTTCTGTGCATCTATCACAGAAAATTTGGTGATTCAAACCATTTTGAATGATATCGAAAGGCCCAATTTTTACACCCTCGTAATCGCTTGAAGAGAGGAGGAAGGAAAGGCGGATGCAAGTTGACGGAGAAAGATTCTGCTATTACCCCAGGGAAGGAGACGGGGCCAGTAAGAATAACAAACAATATGGGCATCTTTTAGTTAATTTTGCAGCAGAAGGGTTGGGCCTTAAAAGCATTTTAAAGGTGTGGGTATTATGTTCACCTGGGTCTTTAATACACGATTTAGATACATGTCTCAATTTTTACGTGCATACAAAACATTACGTTAATAATGTACTTCATTAGAATGCCGCAAGATCCATTTTGGTTTGGCTACACAAATCAAGAAAACGGTACAAACGCAATAGCCAAATAAAAAGCAAACACATGCACTAGTTTTTAATAACATAGATTTAAAATTCAAAACCCGAGACTTGCTTATCTGCTAATTTTCGATAACTGAGTAGTTATCTTCATCAAGGACAATAAAGGTGACTTTTCTGAACTCTGGCTACACTTTTTTTGTTTACAGCGTTTAATTTCAAGTTCGAAGACATGCAAGTGTGACCTTCGGGTACACTGGGCCGCATGGGCAGATCCAGAACGACATCTTGGAGGGAGCCGCAGGATGATTTTTCTATGTTTTCGTGCATTTAACTGTATTTTTTTTTTAATTTTGGCAATATTGTCGTGTTTATTTGCCTTGGAGGGGGCCACACCCCCTCGGCCCCTCCCTTGGATCCGTCCTTGCTGGGCAGTCCTCCCCATTCTCGTTGATCTTCTACTCCCTCAGCAACAAAGCGTCGAGGTCGCGGTTTATACTATGTGCAACACATTAGGATTAGCTGGGCCTTGAAGGTTCATAAGGGTTGTTTAGTAAATACCGGAGACCAAGCTCGCGTGCATCTTCAAACTTGAAAGCAGACGATGTAAACAAAAAAGATGTAGTCTGATTTCAGAAAAACCACCCTTATTGTGCGTTTTTGAAGTTTTAAATCCATTTTGCGATGAGTGAATTTCATAGTACTGCCAGTAGGCAGTAACGGTTTTTTCTGTCATGCACTAGTTTGCTACAAATTTTTGGTAGCTTCTGTTCACCATTTCAACTTGCACTACTGGAAATTTGTAGCAAATTAGTGTGTGCATTTGCTTTTTATTTGGCTATTGTGGACGTACTGTTTTCTTGGAACGTACATCATTAGTGCCGTTTCAGCTCGTCAATACAATACTTCTAACAAAATCTAAGAAGGCTTTGTGTTTAGAAATCGTCTAATTCAACACACAATTCAGAGTATAGCCCTACTTTTAGTGTCACACGAGGACTTTGAAGCATACCTAACAAACTAAAAACATACATTTTCTTTTTGCATTATACATTTTGCACGATTAACACTTTGATCGTGCCGTATCTGTGGACTTGGCCCCATTTACTTCACTGTCTTCCAGTGAAGGGTTGCAGCAAGATTCGTATAGTATCCAACGTACGTATGAAAGGAAATCTCTCTTCCAATTTGATTGTATTTTTCTCACTTGCACACACATATACACACATTCACATGTATAAAACACACAAATTTCTAATTCTGTTGAAGTAGTAACTGTTCCAGTTCATCCGCAGAGCGAATCAGAAAGGCGGCCGATTCTCTGTATCCCGCCACAAGCTGTTTTACTGCCAACACTTCCGTCGGGTTTAGACTACATTTGGTGGCGCCACCAGACGTGCAAGACTTCTTGACCGTCAGATCGGTTGGTCCTGTAAGCAAAGTCAGAATGTTATAAGTAAATATTAAGTATTAAAATGAACATTAAAGCAAAATATGTTTTATTAAAAATACTGATTGATGAATTGCAGCAGCAACAAACTTGGCCAAGTGTATGACAGACTAGGATTGCCCTTACACGTTACAAATATTCCCAGTATTTATCATAGATAGATACAATTACGTACTGGGTAGGTCATAACCTTTGGCTAGTGATCTAAGGTACAGTAAAAGCCCATATAAACACACTTGTCTGTTATACCTTCGTTAAATAATCATTTTTACACATAATCCACATCAATAATTTGTGTGCCGAACATTTGCCTCGCGGACAGTGTGCCGTCTTTCAGGCTAGGAGAAAAATAACATGACAAAAAGAGTTTGTATCATCCCATTCCACATCGTTTAAAGCACTACGAGATGTCTCGTGAACGAGTCCCGAGAATACATCATTCCCGATTTATCAGTCTCTACTGGACTGCGATGATTCAGGATACACAGACATTCTTGGGTGACACTGATGCCGCACCTCGCAGCAGTTCTAAACGATATGGAGAGGGGAAAGGGATGAATATTTTGTCACAATATTAACACTCCTGTCCAGAATGATTACATGCTGTCATGAAGCGGATGGTGGGCACACAAATTACTGACGTGGAATATGTGTAAAAATGAATAGTTAAAGAAGGTATAACAGCCAAGTGTGTTTATGTGGGTTTGGTTATACACTGAATCCCTAAACAATGTATTCACCAACTCCGTATGTGAAATCGTATCGTCAATTGAAATTAGCACAGAAGCCTTTATTCTATCTACCAAATTCAAAATACGACTACGTCACAGAGAAATAACCGAGGCCTAAGTTTACATCGTCAGTCTTTCTTCTACATATCAAATGAATTGGATTGAGGTGAGAAAAGGCCTCTTTCTGTTTAGCATCTGCAGCCTTGGGCAGAACACAAAATAGAATTACAAATAAATAAGTCGCAAATCCCTTCACTGATTTAACCTAGGTTAAGTACATAAAAAGGTCATGAAATATTATCACATGCCATAAAAGGGTTAGTCAGTTTTTTTTTCTTTGCCCAAATTTACCGTTTCAAATCTCTACAGCCACATGGCAGTTTAGCACAAAGCATATCTTAAAGCATAACACAATTAATTAGGATCGCCGAGACCCCTGATAAGTTAAGCACGTATACCCAAGTGGTTATAGCATCTTGACAGAATTATGCAACTGGCTGATGGGCCGTATAGGATTTTTAAAGACCAGAAAGGCATAGAACTTTATCTAGTAAGGTAAGAGAAGTTGCGACTGTCGCATTTGGTATATATATTTTTTTAAGGGTAACCGCAAGTATATGCAATAAATTGAGAACAGTGATGATAAACACTGAATTTGTGCTATTTTGCTTATTTCCTTCTTCACTGTATTTTTCTATTGCAAACAAACTGAAACATTCTTACAACTTCTAACCATTTATAGAGGAAGAAACAGACTTCGTTATTGTGGAGTTTAGGTGAACACGCCAAATCACTCAATGTTGGTACTTACCAACAAACATCCTCCTCCTCTTCCCATTTCACATTAAAAAACCAGGGGAAAATGTTTTTTGAGTTCTCTAAACGCGTTTTGAGAACATGTAAAACGATAGTCCTGGCCGTGTTAAAGCAGCGGCCACGTTACAGAGTAGCAGAGAAAAGTGAATAAAAACGGAAAGTGTTCCAAACTATGCTACCTTGCTCGTGTTAACCTATCTTTCGACGATAGGGCATTCGAGACTGCGAAAATCTCCTGCTTTTTCTGGTTTTTTGTTATTGTCAGTTTCCTATGGATTTATTATTAGGTTAGGCAAGGTTAGGTTGGTTAGGTCAGGTAGGTAATAGGTAGATTAGGTTCGTAAGCTAGAATGCACGTGGAAGGTGGAACCCGCACGGAAGGAAAATAATTTCCATCTCCTTTCTTTGCGATGTAAATTAGGTTTTTCTACTACTCTGCATTCTGGACGCTAGCCAGCTTGGGCTAATGTTTTACGTGTTTTTAATTTTTTTTTTCAGAACTTAAAAAGACACATTTCCTCATGTTTTTTACTATAAAATGGGAAGAGGACGATGATCTGCGTCGGTTAGTAAAAAAATTTTTGTCGTGGTTCACCTAACCTCCATAATTAATAATAACTACAGACCGGCCCAACATGGCAATACTACTTCATCCTCGAAGTCCAACACATTCCCATACCAGTGAGATGTATAAGTTGCAACCAACTGATGAAGTATTGGTTATTGTACAATCAATTTACATGAGCCCTATCTTCAAATTCCTGCTCCACGATTGTCATTGGATTGCATTTTATTTATTCATGCCTTGTTAATTGCACAATTAAAATTACTCAAACAGGATTCATGATAATGTCAGGATATAAATTAAACCAGCATTTTTCACCCCATATCTCAAATGTAGCAGTTCGTGACACGCACGTATATTTATCAGATGTAGTTACTCGACGAGGCAACATTGCAGTACTTTGTAATGTACCGTACTGGCCCGATTGTAAAGCGGCTCGAATATAAGGCGAATTGCTATTTTGGGTTCATAAACTCAACAAAAATAAACGGGCACGATTATAAGGCGGGATGACTTTCACCCAAGATTCTGCCAGTGCCTCTATTACCAATATAGAGGATATTATAGAATAATAGCTACTGCCAATTTAAAATCGTAATTGTAATTGTGGACTCCATACAATTTTAAGGTCGCCTTTTGGTCATATTTTAGTTTTTGTAAATAATTCAAAACCTATTTGAGTTACTGACTTCTCATTAGCACCAACGGATAGCTCTCGAAAAAACTATTAAAATGGTGTATTTAAACTTCCAAATCAGTCAAAATTTGGCCGAGATATGGATTTGGACGCAAATATAAGACGAAGATGTAGTTTTAATGAAAAAAATACCATCTTACATTCGTTCCAGTACGGTAGTCACAATTCATTTCTTTGAATTCTTTCACAAAAGTTTAGTCCAAAAGAGAAGGTCTAAGGGAGTATTTTGTTTCCACAGACAACCAAATGACGTCTACACAAGTCATACGCAACACCTTAACCCGACCCAATTCGCCCTACACGGGGAAACAAAGCAAGCCTGAAGATGGACGGATACAGGTTAGTAATTAAGAAGTGATAGGTAAGAGCAGAGATAATTGGAAAGAAGACCAAGAGTTTGAAGAGTACGCCCTTTTTGCAAAATACCATCATTATCCTACGTGGAAATGAAACGGACAAAATTCCATCCGACTCTGCTGAAGCAAATCTTTGGTGATTAAGTTAACGACATATTCGACTAAAGACCACGTTATACTACTGAGGGCTAGTCTTTTAGCATTACTTCATGCACTGCTGTTTCATAACTTAAGCAGCATCTTGGATCTCGGGGACAAAAATTTTGTGAATTCGAGAAAGTAATTTCGGGCAGGCAGTTATAGATTTGTTGGATTGTCCAAGCACATGCATTTTGTTGAAGCAAGAAACCAAAGGTTATATACGAAGGTAGTTTTATTAAAACAAGGATAAAAAAAAACGGATGTCAGAAAGGTGGGTGTCCACATGAAAGACGAAACAGTCCATTTGATTCAGGGTCGTAACCATGGTTGACATGGCATTTTCCAAATAAATCATTAATTCCCATATCAAATTAAACTCTGGCTTGGGTTTCACAAAGATCTATTATTAAACTACTATTAAAAATCTTTTTAAAATCCAGCTGCTGTCATACCCATTGAAATCTCTAGACAAGACTGTTTCGCCTATGTTTGGGCTCGTCAGTAGAGAATAGTTGGCCCTCTTATTTGGTAGTTGCCTAGTTTTACCAACGTCCTGTCCAAAATTAGTTTTTCCTGGGAAATTGACATCCTTGCTACTAACTCTGTACATACCATAAAGGCCCCAGTTTCAAGATGTATTTGCACTGTTGACTGATTGTGTTGAACTAGTAAGTTTTTGTAACTGGAGAACAGTTTCATGGAAATGATAATTGGTTTCATGTCCCTCATCAGCAAACAATAAGGCTACAGATTCAATGCAATACTTCCACCGAAGTAAAGGGTCGTAGGACCCCAAAACATGACAGGCTCTACCTTGTTTGTATGGTTAGCCTCTTGTGGTCAGCAAATGTTTAAAAACAAATGTTACAACACCGTAACACAACTGATGGCAGAAAATATAACGTATACAAATATTTAGCTAGTAGCAAAGCAAACTAATTAAAACTCGTGACAAATGAATTGTCATAATCTTCGTATAAAATACCCTACCAATCCTATAAAGGGGCAGCACACGTTGTCTTTCTTTGGCTGTGTAAAATCTCACACTGGGGTGGAGGATAACTTACTTTAAGAACACACTTAACATAATGGTGAAGTGGTAGTTCTATTTGGTATTTTTGTGGGTTTCTACCTTTCTTCGTCTAGAGAACATATTTGAAACCATAATGATAGGCAATGAAGGTCAAATGTCTGTGCCTTTCACCACTCACGGTCTTTTTAAAATATGGAAACCCTCCATAATATCCAAGAGAGCCAGACAGCCACCTACTGGTCATTGTGCTGTTTATCTGCATTTTTTTTTCAAATTTACCCAACAAAATACACGTGTTTTCAAAAACTGTTTGCCTAAATGGAAAGTAAAGTGCGGCGCAGATAACCTTACTCTGCTTATTCAAGGTATACTATCTACCTATGCAAATATGCCTACGAAAGAGCTTTTCATTTCATATCGTACTCATATATCTCACGAGTGCCATAATATTGAAATAATTCAGGTCGACCAGAAACAATCCGTCCAGCTTCAGTACCCACGTTTCCTCAAGGGTATTTTGAGAGAGGTACGACGAACTGGAGGGGGGAAATACCAACTTTGGAGGTAGCTGCGCAGAATCTGTGACTGCGTACCGTTCGAATGACCGGAGCCGGACGTTGGCAGCGCTGCTGCAGCCGCCATTGGTTGGGCAGCTTGTTGCGACGTCACACTTGTGGCGTGGAATGGGGTGGCAGACGTTGCAGAAACAAGGCTCCCGTTGAGCTGTGGAGATATCCGAGGTAGTGGAGCGGTTGCAGGCGGAGCGGTGGACGTCACAACTGGTGGGGAATGGAGGCGGATGGCACAATCCGTTGTGTCCATTCTCACGATACCTGCTCCACTTTGTACATTCTCTTTGTCACTCGGCTGGAAGTAATCAAAAAATATATTTTAAAGTCAAATTGGAAAAAGTAAATTATCAAATTTCGTCTTCTTGAATTCAGTTGTCTAATGTAAACCTGCTTCTGTTTTGGTTAAGGGAAAAAAATTCAATTCAAGTGGTGGTGGTGTTTTCTGCTGGAATTACCCACATTTCGACGCTGCTTGTGTAACCTTACAATCCCTCTAATCAGCTTTATTTTTTTCTATGTCGCTGCTCTTGTTCTTCAGAACAATCTAAAAGTATTTTAAGTAATTCGTAGTATTGAAATTCAGTGCAACTATTATTTATACTGGATAAAGAAGCATATATTTTGAAGATTTATCAAACAAATCATCGATTTAAAATTATACAAAAATACCGTGGTGCCATCTAGCGGCAGTGATATTGTTAATCTTTACAGCTTGCACCCAGGTGCACGAGGACATATCAAATTTTTACTCAATAATTAAGGCGGCTCGTGGCTTGTATGTTCATTAAAAGAAATGGCGCTGTGCATTCCTTCGCTTGATGCAAGCAAATGCTAGATAGTACTAGATAGCACTGATGTTGCCAGACTTTCGATTGGTTATAGTGCCACTTTAACAATCTTGTAAATAATACAAACAAATGCACAACTCAAAACACTGACAAATCACAATTGTAACAAAGTTAAACCACGCGCAATGGCTGTTTGCCGTGACGTCATCACGAGTTAGCCAATGATGAACGAGAACAATGGCTGTTTGGCCGTCTGAGTGGACTAGCCCAGTCACGTGACATGCGAGTCCCAGCAAACAGCCACGGCGCATGGTATAGATATTTTACATACTGTAATCGCTTGGTAAATGCCCACTACTAGGTTTTCATGTTAACTCTTACCTATGCTTATATTTGGAGTAACTGTCCGCAATCAGAACATTTGATGTCGCTACAGCACCATTCCGCACATTTATCACACCTGACAGGATGTTGTGTTGTACGTTTGAGTGAGTCCAGTGGTGAGCAAGCGAAGTGATCAGAACTTCAGAAGCATCGTGGTTGACTCATGACATAAAGCTCACAGTGGCAAAAACAATTAAATGGCACCAACTTCATTACAGGTTGCTTTTTTAACAATGACAACCTTTACGGTTGCAACACGTTTTCGAGATATGTTGAAATTAAACATGGAGGACTGCAAACTGTTGGATATGACGGAGAAAATTGGGAGTATGGTGACTTAAAGATTCATGTTTAAGCCTATCCGCTGGCCTTTAAAACAACGAAATCATTTATTTTTCTAATTAAAAAAATGATGACTCTCTACCAGAGAACTTGTTCTCGCAGAAGAATCGAAGTTCTCAGAGTAGAATCTAAGGGCGGATCCACAATAAAGTTTTGGAGGGGGCCGCACGACGATTTTTAACGTTTTCGTGCATTTTTTCGTAATTTATCTGCGTTTTTTCAAAAATTTCGGCCATTTTTCTATGTTTATTTGCCTTGGAGGGGGCCACAGCCCCTCGGCCCTCCCTTGGATCCGCCTTTGGTAGAATCCGACGAAACTGTGTTACCTATTTAACACGAAGGGGATATCAGTGAAAGGGATATCCCATTTGTGTAAAACAGGTAACACAGTGAGTCTGTGGATGAGAAACATTAATAAATATTGCAAGTAGCAATATTCTAGTTTTCATTTGACTTTCAAACTGTTCAACTGTCGGTGATATTAACTTGGATAATAAGATTAACCTTGGTGGCCTTTTCCTGGTTGAATGATATCTTCAAAGGTCGACCCTTTTTGGAAACTTGGCCATATCTCTTACCCTCCTCAGACCCGAATGAATTTTTTTCTTCTAACTAGTTATGTCGG
>JAHWFP010171256.1:0-30372 GCA_023313725.1 Lithobius niger
GGGTTTTTTCGCTTTTTTCGATGGGAAAAATGTTACCTAGAACTACGAAAATACGCCTACGCGAAATACGGATTAATTTCCTCTCTTTTAACACCTTTCTCATATTTTTAGCCCTTCTACTTCAAGTGGAGAAGAGGTACATATATATATATGTATATATATATATATATATATATATATATATATACCGACCGTAAGTTTTTAGTGATTAAGATACTAGCGGAGTCGCTCGCTTCGCTCGCTCATTCCGCGTTGTCTCGCTACTCTCGAGGATATTTCTTGCTGCAACTCTTATGCTGCTAACAGGGGCTCCACATCTTCGGAAGCTGTACAGTATAAGCAATGCCAGAGCCGAACACCAAGAACGACACATCGCTTTTAAGTTTTGTTAGTACCAGACTTTACATGGGGTTTCTTGTTTCTCATATTTTAAGAATTTTTCCTTAGTACCCATTAACTTTCCCTCTGCTTGTAGTGCTTTGAACCAGTACTACATTTTACACGGAGTTTTCTTGTTTAAGTCATTTTAAGATTTTTTGTTTGCTTACGTCCTCAAGTGAAAGTGCAACGTTTTGAATGTAAGTTAGGCTAATGCAAGGCACTAACTCTTACCCAAAGCTGCTCGAGTTTAGCCACATCAACAGCGAACACCTTGCCAGGATTTGTTAACGTAGTAAACCAATCTTTTTCGTATCTTTGCGTAGTGTAATTTAATTTAACTGCTAAACGGGTGGTATTGGATTTTAAAAATCCAACTCCATCAGCCTCCCCACCCGTGAACTGCACGTGCCTCATACTAATGAATGAAGGACTATTCAGATACTGCCACTCATAACAACCGTTACCCCCAATACATTGTTGCCGCACGTTCCTGAAATGTTCGAAGCTTTCACGAAAAAAATCTGTTAACAATCGATCACGTCGCGTTATGTTGCGTAATTGTTGCTGATTGTTGGCGTGATCGTTGCAAAAGGTGCCTTTTCGTTAATTTGGGGCATTTAAGACCCTCCTCGTTTCTTAAAAGTACGCCTAAACTACGAACGGATTAATTTCCTGCCTTTCGACACTCTTTTCATATTTTTAGCCTCTTACTTCCAGAGGAGAAGAGGTACATACCTATATATATATATAAGCCGACCGCAAGTTTTTAATGGTTTAGATTATTATTTATTATTATTATTATTTCGTTATTATTACGTAAAAGCGCCTGTTCACCATTTCAATAGCGTTGCTCATATTCCACTTCAGCTTCCACGTTCCAGATCTTTCATCCAATAGGCTGATGTGGGTCACGTTAACTGGTTTTACTTATGAAAATAGCGGCACTGCTGCAAATAGTGTTGTTCCATTTTTAATTTACCGCTATTTTCTTTATATTGCTCGAAGATTCTACGGTGCTATATCTAGGAGTTAAAAAGGTGTAAAGGCACCTTTAAACAGTTTCATTCTGATTTTCTACAACCTTCGTTTTAAATACAAATAAACATAAACCAATACACCGAAACTTGGCAGTATTGAGTGTCACCATGCCCAAAATATCGGTCCCTTTTACAGAAGTTAAAAAGCAACAATTCGAAATTTTATTTTATATTGTTTCATTAAAATTTGATTTTAGTTAGCTTATTTCTGCATTGTGTGTTGACTACACCATCTGTCAACCCGATACTTTTGGTAAAACTTTATCAGTAAATTTAACTGATTAAAATTAAATTTTAATGAATCGATTGGAAAATGAAATTGTGAATCACTCTAGTTTAACTATTGAAAAAGTGGCCAGATTATTTTCAGCCTGTTCAACGACTTATCAAGTTTTAGTGTATTGATTTAGGTTCCTCTTAAATCGAAGGTTATGCAAAACCTGAACGAAAGTGTCAATAAACGGCGCTGCTGTCTCCTATTTCTATGTATTATGTTTCTGTCGGTTTTTTAGCTATAGATTTGTAGAATACAATTCATTTTACATTATTTAACAAAATGTTTACTGCAAGTGATTTATCTGCTACCACAGGGTGAACCTATCTCATTAAATATGGGGCAAGGTAGCCTGATGGTTAGCAAGACTGTCTCATGCGCGAAGGTCCTTAATCCGAGACTGAACTCAGCTACTACTGATATTTTCGAGAAGAGTAGGGTCCCGCGATGCCTCGTGCTCATGCCGATTGTGGCATGTAGGAGATCCTAGGAATTGTGCCATGTAGGGATCCTAGGAATTACCTAGAATTACCTAGCAAAACTGTCCCTCTTGTCTTCTGGAACCATGGCTTTGAATGGAAGCGCGACAAACTTACAAAGTAGGGGCCCCCCGCGCACTCGGTTACCAGTCGCTGCGGCCAATGCGAATGCTTACGATATATGTAGCACCGCACACTTGGCCGCGGCGGCCAGTCAATCGCAGCGGCCACTGGGATCCCGGACGGCGTGCAGACGACCACAGGACGACAATGCTTACTCCGCATTTTTCACCGCGTGATCGTGAATATTCAAGAGAAAACGGACATGGCCGCAGCGCACGTCGCCCCGTTTTTTACGACGCACGACCTGGTCGCCTAATGCCCGCGCTACTAAAAAAATTTCCCTTTACGGTCTCAAAGATGCTCTTTTACTTAAAACGTTAAAAAAAATAGTAATAACAGCAAAATACAGGAAATGCGTTTTGAATTCAGACCACCTGCTTACATAAAAATGAAATCATCTAAAATGTTGTTGCTGATAACATATTTTCTTCAGTTTAGGGATGGTGAAAAAGGACCAAAAACTGATAGACAATGTACGTACACACTGTACAAATACAGTATTCCCATCCATGAGTAATTGAAGACCAAAGGTTGACAAACCACACTATAAAAAATTTCCTTCAGACTGCAATGCAAAGAACTTATAATTTATTTGCAGTTATTTTAACCGTGGAAGTGTAGGCGTAGTTTTTTTTTTTTTATTATTTCTTTGAGCCTTAATTCAACCAAAGCAATTTAATGCTTGTATGGCTGAACCGGCTCAATTTTGAACATTACCAGCCTTTTTTGAGCGAAGAAATATTTGGTAAAGGGAGGGACAAACCCGGGAATTTGAACCGGGAAACCTCCGATCATCGTAGAAGCCGAAAGATTGTCCAGAATTGTAGCTGAACACTCTCAACGCTCAGCCACGATGACCTTTCCAAATTCCAAGTCGAAAACTGATATGAGTGAGGAGAATGGTATTTGTGATGCAATAATGTGATGTGATGTCATGTCCTTTATTTTCATCTGACACCCATCGCTAACTCAGGTCTGCCCAGAGGGTGCGGGGTAACAGGTGTTGGGCTCTTATCCCTAGGTCCATGACTGAAGGATGACCAGCCCACCAAATTAGGCTAAAAAAAACTGCAAAAAGGAGGGAGAGGGGAGCTGCACGCAATGAAAGAAAAATGGGGGGGGGGAGTCCTATAAAAAGGCTCCACAGTATTAGGAGTCAATTGACCTCTGAGCGGCCCGACATATAATACATATGAAGAATTACAGTCCAACGTCCCGGAAACAAATTATCAAGTCTTTGTGCCTTAATTTTGCAGGAATTGTTAACAGTGTAGCGTACGTTTTATAGGCGAATAAGATGACGCTTCCATTTGTACAAAATAATTATGGGAAACAAGAGTATAAAAATACGTGATACCGAAGCTACTCAACAAATATCGGATGATGTGATGAAAAACGAAGAAATTAGTAAGCTTAAGAAAGAAAACAAGTTTATATAATAGAAAACACATGGGTTAGTTTATAGTTACAAATTTAAATCTTATTTTTGTCGTACAGCGGTGCGTAGTAAAGAAGTTGGTTTATTTTCCATCCAGTATAGTTAAGTTTTTAGGCAAGGTTAAGAATTATTTGTATACGAAGTTTTTACATAGTAGGCTAATGTGACTTAAAAAATGTGTATGTTTTACTTGTGTTAGCTAATACAAGTTCCTTAAACGGAATGTATACGGCAGGTTGTATAAATTAAAGACTATTATTATAATTTTTTATTTTATTTTCATCCAATATTCTTAAATAAAAATTCAATCACAATTTGAAATATTGCTTTAATTTTACTACACAAGCTGAAACCCGGTGGTATTGGATGAACCGTTTGAAAAATTGGTGTGGTCAGGTTAATGATTTGTGTCATTTGTGTCCATGTGGTTTTTGAAAACCTATTTGTTTGGCTGAACTTATTGAAGCTTATGGTGTCACTTTTACTTAAGACTGAATAAGCTGTTTTTTGTTCGCTTCGCTCACTCAATCAGCGCATCGTGTTAGTCTTATGAGTGAGCCTGGAATTCGTAAGTTAATTACCATGATAGCATTATTCAAACTGTTATCCCACGATGGGTAAGGCAATATTAATTGAAAGGCGTGATGGCCTGCGTTCTTTTTGTCTCTCCAATTCCCCAAGCCCCTCCAGTAATACTAATTTAATAACACAAAACGTGGATGATGATTTCCTCAAGAGTTTGAATTCCTTTCAGTGCATTTTTGCGCACATTGGCTAATAAACGTTGAATTTCGTTCGCTTTGCCCACCAATCAATACGTCTTTGCGCAACAAAGGCCAAACCATTAGCCCACCGTTAATGTATGATATTTCCCGACGAGCACCGTACAATAAATTCAAATTCAAAATTTCATAGGTATCAACGCTCACGCATGTTGCTGCCAACTCCCCACTTCGAAATAATTCAGCTCAGCTCTGAAAGCCCGCCTTTACGGACGAAATAAATACGCCTTTCTATCGTGTCATGGTGCCAGTTTCACTCGAAATTAAAAACGTAGCTTACTTTGGTTTAAAACTAGCTGAAACAGAGAATTCTTTCAATTTCCCCATCAACAAACATTAATTTCGACGAAAGTTTGCTTTTCCAGGCACGGCGGCAAACACATAATACGTGCACCAAATGAATGACGAAAACGTTCACGTAATTGTTTAACCGTGAACATGTAATTGTTGCCGGGTAGTAGTTTGAGTTTTGGGAGGAGGATAGCCTACATAGATCAGCACAGGTTACACAGGTTTTACTATTAAAGGGAGATTCGTAATTGCCTCCTAACCGCCTCATTCAGCACTGAGGTGTCCCCCACGTACTTGGGGAATAAAAATTACGCTACGCACCAATTGTGCATTGCCGTTGGAAAAGAGGTGTCGCGAGGTATCAGCCACACAGAAGCTGCTGTCGACATGACGACATCTCACGGTTAAGGTTCGAATGTCTAAGCCATCACGTTAAATATGTGTGGGGTGTTGTAAATGTAGTCCCCAGCATTCAATGGAATAACTCGGAGGACCCACATTTTAGGAATGATTTATAAGAAATGAATGGCTAACAGTAAGTAAATGAAGCACGGTGAATGTACTCTACTTTATGCGGAGTATTGAGAAATATTAATGCATATTTCGCATGAGGAATATGCCTCCATTCCCTTCTACCCCTTGGGTACGCCTTTAGGACTAATTTTAATTTACCCGTAAACCTGCCTTGTGTCTTCACAGCAACTTTTTTTTTATGTTTACGCGGAGAGCGAAGAAATAGAATACAAAACTCTCAACATTTAGTTAGTGTGCGCCTATTGAGTATCAACACACATTTTAAGGAACAATATCAAACATATTAGGTTATAAAAATCAACACAAATCTATAATTTCAAAATAAATTTCAATCCGCCTCGCCTACAATGGGCAACAGCCTGTTTCGTGGGGGTACGAACTGAAAATATTTATACTTTTTCGATGCATGCACATCAAAACTTTCAATAAGCAACTGATCTGTACGTTCTATTCTTACAAAAACATCAACCTACCTGCGAAACGGAAGGAAAGTGAATGCCTCTGTTTAGTACTTCCCTTTTGATTTAAATAGTAGATAATGAGTGTTTATTGCAGCATTTTGAGCCAAGGTCGACCTCTTTTCCCGGTATTAAAATTACGAGAACGAAATCTTACGTAACCTATTAATAAACATGTGAGAAAAGAAATGAAAGCGAAAAGATTGACTTACAAAAAGATTTTTTATTTATTTTTTTATTTATTGACATACACAATCGAAATCGGCAATATAACTGTGAGCTTGCATTCGGTTTGTGGCGTATTAAAGCAAACAGGGCCGAAGCGAAAGGCGTGATGGGGTGTGGAGTTGGGGGGGGGGGGGACTTCCCCCTAAACTTGTTGCAAGTCAGCAGAAGTCGGGAAAACAAAGCGGACTTTGTCCGAGTGCAATTATAATGGCAACAATTTAAAGTATTTTTTTAAATTTTTATCTGACTGCGCACCCTCACACTTTTGTATGTGTACAAGGCGCTTCTCATTGTATGTTTCCACGTAACTTATTATCAGTCTAATATATGCTCGTGTAAATATTGGCTTCCGGCCTCCTTTTTTTTATGTTTTCCTACTCGGTTCTCCTTTCGAGAGAACGGTGATTCTGCTAATTTTGTAAATGTCTGCCACCAATAATACTGTAAAAATGCAGTGTAGCATTAAAAAATAGCAATGATAATTTCGTATCATTTACTTTTTTTCCAAATGTTATGTACAGTTCCTCCTTGTGAATTCTTTCGTCAGCTACAAGCTCAACAATGATTTTGATTCATTTGATGATTTTGAATACTCGTCGTCGTCGGTCCGTGGCTTTCCTGGCAGGATCATATTTTAGTGCTACTTACTCTATAGCACAGGGGCTCGTCACAAAATAAGAGTAGGCCGGCAGGACGAAAAAAAAAACACACAAAAAACGAGCCCTTGTGCTCTATAGCTGCCATACGTACGTCAAATTCAGTAATATTGCTGTCAAGATTTCGCCATCCCACTACTGGCTAAATATCTTTGTGAATCATCACTCACTCTCTTGGCCTTGGCATAAAACAGCTTGTATCTCAAAGCAATCGTCAGTTCACTTTCGTTTTCGCTTCAAACGCCGCTCTTAATCGTCATTTATTTAAAGCGCCATACGATACTTCGTAGAGTTTCGGGAGCGTCGCAGCGAAATTACATTACATAGCAATTAGTAAAAATGTTTGTATAAGCATATTTCCTATAATTTCACACTTTACAGCGAATAAAAAGAAATTAGTTATTTCAATGCTTTAATTTCAAGTGCAAAAGTGTTAAATTCAAGTGCAAGTGTGTTAAATCATAAGACAAGAGTGTTAATTTGAAATCGACTAACGTCAAATTGAAGTACAAAAGTGTTAAATCCAAGTACAAAAGTGTCAAATTGACGTGCAAAAGCGTTAAACCAAAGTTCAAAACCTGTATCACTGCTATTTTTTAATGTCACTACACTGCATTTTTACAGTATTATTGGTGGCAGACATTTACAAAATTAGCAAAAACACCGATTTCTCGAAAAGAGAACCGAGTAGGAAAACATAAAAAAAAGCTGGCCGGAAGCCAATATTTACACGAGCATAAACTAGACAGATAATAAATTACTTGGAAACATACAATGAGAAGCGCCTCGTACACATACAAGTGTAAGGGTGCGCAAGCCACCACAGCTTGCCTTGGGCGCACACCTCCCAGTGTTATCGTAAGCAGCAGCATCTGCTTGTGAGCGCACGAATATAGTGCTTGGTTGTAAGAAGCCACGAAGTTTCGAGCAAGACTTGTTATGAATATGTGCACTACAGACGTTAGAATACCAAACTGTGAGTCGTTTGTCCTGTGGAGTGAAAGCCTCTCGCACAAGCCTACGCTGCATAAACCTGCTAGCATCTCCAAAACAGTCGTCATTCGCTTTCGTTTTCGCTTTAAATGCCGCTCTTAACCGTCATTTATTTACACCGCCATACGATATTTCGTAGAGTTTCGTGAGCGTTGCAGCGAAATGAGTATATTTTGTATAATTTTACATTCTTTACAGCGAAAAAAAAAAAGAATCAGTTGTTTCAATGCTTTAATTTTAAGTGCAAATTAAATCGAAAGACAAGAGTGTTAATTTGAAATCCACTAACGTTAAATTGAAGTACAAAAGTGTTAAATCCAAGTACAAAAGTGTTAAATCCAAGTACAAAAGTGTCAAATTGACGTCCAAAAGCGTTAAACCAAAGTTCAAAACCTGTAATACTGATAAAAATTATAGCGCTAATATAAGTCAAGCATTAACATTCAACAATTCGGAAAATGCACTCGTAATTAAATTAATAGTTACGCAATCGCGGAAATTCATAAATACAAATAACCAAAAGATCGATTCGAATAGTACAAATGCGGTGGCATTAAGATATAAAAATGTAGTTGGCATCCAGATAAAATAAATACAAGTCATCCATCCACAACAACGATGACAAACCTACGATCAGTCTGTCCGTCAATTGTTACATTGCCGTCGTTAATGACGTCATGCCATGGCTCGAAGAAGAAGACAGACATTAAGTGAACAATGCTGCTTCACAAACAAGAAACCACGCACCTATCACACAAATTTAGGAAAATGGTAAGATAAATGAGGAGTTACAAGGTTTTAACTGTTGTGTAATGTCAACGAATAACAACAGAGTTACGACAGAATATAATTTCTAACAAGTGCGCAATATATCTATTGTAGTTGGAGCGCAAAGCCCGTCGTGACAAAACAATGGGCCAACCGGTACTCAAGAAAATGGCGGGGTGGCCAGACGCAAGGCCAAAATCAACGCAGCATCAAATCTGACAAAAATCCTTTCTAACGGTGGATAGTTTTAAGCAGTTCTGCCTTGCAACATTAAAATTAAATTTGCGCTATATAGCTGAAATGGGACGTATTTGTATTTTAATAAGTTAGGATTACAATTATTAAAATTTAGCCCATTAGTATTTGATATATTTTTCAGCACTAATCAAGGGCATTTTTTTAAGGACTTGGTTTACTGCTTCAGCAAATTAAAATCGGCGGTTTTTTTTGTTATAAATCCACGTTGTTGAATGTTTTTTTGTTTTTTTTTATCAATCACAGGAGTGACCCAGAGTACAGTATATTAGCTCAAGGGCTTTAACATTCAAAAATAATTTTGGATGTCTTCCATGCACAATGTAATTCCCGAGTGGCAAGTTAACGTTTCCGATTATAACTGTTGTTTTGAGGAATTAATCGCGGGAGCGATTAAATTATGCAGCCACGAGTGGATTTTTTTTTTGGGGGGGGGGGAAGGAGTAAAAGGGAAATTATTGAATTAGTTAGGCTATTAAAGTAAACCGATTTTGTTTTTAAAAGATTAAATCGAAATAAATACGTCTCATAGTTGTAAGCCATTGCACATTAATAAACACATACCGTAACCATTTTAAAATTTTGTGTGAAGTTATAAATTATAAGCTTGTATGAGTGGCATGTTATAAGTAGGAGTGAATTAAACAGATTTTAATGTTACTAGTGGTATGCTGTTTTTGCAGGTGAATCCAGAAGTCCAGCGAGACAAGTTTCAGTCTAGGTGAGGCTCGAAATATTGCGAGCAGTAGCTAATTTTTTTAATCTTAAATTAAAGGCGCGAAAGCAAAGATGAAGACGAAGAGATACAAGTTCCAGGTTGCTCTGAATTTGCACATTTTTTTTTACAGGTTCAACGATCAGCAAGACTGATTATAACAATGACTTTTTTTTTATTATACCACCAGGCAAGGGGTGGATTGTGAAATGTATGGCTGTTAGTTAGATAGGAGTGTTATTTATGTACAGCTATGGCCATTGTTTTTAACGACAAATTTTCCGGACTTGTCTCAAACAATAAGGAAATAACGAATTTAACAGTATTTTTTTTTCAAAGATGCAAACAGAAATGTTAGGTTATATATTTTTAACGATACAGCTATCCATTTTAAAATAGTGAAGTGCATCCAGTCAAGAGCAATAAAACGATGATTATATAAAGCGGATTACACAGACTATAAAATGTTCGAAAAACACAACCCACACTACATACAGCTTTTCAAAATTTAAGCATTTTATCGAATTAGATACCAATAAGCCATACTTTTCTAATTATAGACTTATTACATGATGGAAAAGGGACAATACTTGCCATAGCTTGGTGTAGCCACAATTTCATGTTTGTAACCGTCATCTTTTTGTTTTGGTCTGAATGGAAAACTTAACGAAAAAGTTCGGATTTCTCCTTAAATACTTAAAATCAGAATGTATAGCGAAATTTCTTTCAATGGTTAAGAGGATATTTGAACTGTTGGTTTTCTGGTGTACGTTATTCTGTAAATTGTCAATTACTGCTATCTTCACCTCAGCCCGACTGGCACCACTCACCAAATTGAAAAACACCACTGATCGAAATTTCCCATAATTTTTTTTTACTTAAACACCACTACACCAGTATATAAAAATCTTAATTGTTTGCAAATAAAATAGATGCCGTCTACGGCTTTTAACAGTTGTTCAGATAATTACTAATTATCACGTCTTGGTATGTGAAACATGATCATTAAAAATAGACAAACTTAGCAGTAGGGCATACGGTCATTTTTCAGCTAAACAAGCATTAGCTTATGCTCATCTTTAGCAACAACTGTTTCAGTACCAGAATACAGTTTCTTAAATCAATAAATATAACGCCGTACATATTTTTATAATTCCCAATAAGCTTTAAAATTCGTCTTGTATAACTTGTAAGTAATGCTCTAACTTCCTAGTAGCCAATTGAAAATAAGTATGTTACTTTTCAATTAAGAATCGAACTTTCGGTATTTATGTTAAATTGCTTTTTAATTCAAACAGTGAAAGCTGTCCACAGGTTCAATTGCTACCTCTCTATAAATAACTACAGCGTGTTAACTAAATTCTAACCAGCTGGGTCAAGGGACAAAAAAGAATTTCACAGCTCACTAGTCAAAACGGGGTTAGTTTATTTGCCAAACGAAAGCAAAACTTAACATTTTGACAAAATTTGGGTGGGTTGGAAAATCAGCGGGGTTTCAAAGACCCATCAATAACATCAACAACAAGTCTTTCAAACCTGCCTCCGGGTCTTTGTGCTTCCATGCTGATTATTGTTGACTCAGACAATCTGTGCAATCATCAGCTATACAGCTAATTAACATTGGCACGGATACGCCACCGAGAATAACCAATTTAAACTGGTCGCCTTCCTATTGAACTGCTGCGCATGGTATCAACAAGTTTGCTGGAGTCCTGTAAAACTGTGTTAATGGGAGATATTAACCCGAGTTATTGACAAGTACCTTCTCTTCCCGGAAATCAAAACGCAAACTTAAAGGGGGTCATAACTAGGTCCAAATTCAAAATTGGTTATTTGTTTTAGTACAGGGGTTATCCAAATGAGTTGTTAGGGTCCCTATATGCGATCTCACATTTAGGCCGCTAACTTAAAACCAAACTGATGAACCTATCTGTTAGGATGGGGTCCAAAAGTCTTCAACTTTTAAACTAACTGTCGTAAGTGACAAACTAATTGTGTCCAAAAATAAACTTTTAGTCATTATTCACCAGAATTAAACTTGGTTATCATGGCTAGGAAAAGAAAAGGCTCGTTGCTGTCTGGCGCAATTTAACGCAGTCCCAATCAGCATTTTAACATTCCTAGCGCGATTTAACGCTGTCCTAGATAATAAACAAGACTTGCGTCCCGTTTGAGTCTTTACGCTATAATTTTGAATTCTTGCAAGACACGTAAACCAAATTTGGCGCGAGTTAACGCTTAAGACCCAAATAATTTCGTGTCAATAAAACTGAAAGTTTGGCGTTCAAACACATTATACCGTTCATGTGCAGATTCAAAGGTTATTAGCGAGAGTTGACGTCGATCTAAGGCTTCCTTGTGCTTACACATTATACAGTTAAATGCCCATATTTTCAGGTGTTATAAAAATTAACTAAACTCGCTTAATTTTATTTACTCTGCTGAAGTTAATGGATGGATTATCAGATGAAAGGGAGGTTCGGGTCTCTACATGTGTGGTGTCGTTTTATACTGGTGTTTGGCCAGACCACACAACATGATGTGTATCGAATTTTATAAGCTAATAAATAAACCATGCAGATGAACTTAAAAACCAAATAATTAAAACCAATTTAATGCAATTACATACAGAGAAGGCAACAATATCACTAACCTAGATACTTCAACACTCCTTATTAAGGCCACCTGGACTAGCAATAAAAAGTAGATATCAGATGATATCGCCAAATATTTCTGCTCACTCGAGGAATCTGCCGAATTAGGTAAACTCTCCAGGTGTCTCATCAATTACTGGCCGCAAGTTAGAGATATGCTGGAATCCTTTTTGTAGGAGACCAGTGGACACTTCCCTTACCTTGTACACTTGTGGCGAGATTTTCTCCGCAATTGTGTACGGGCCTGTGTATTTTTGTTGCATTTTTGCAGCAAAATACGAGTGTTTGTGGGAGATAAAATGCCCATGTACCCAGACGCGATCACCTACAGCGAATTCCAAGGGTTTAGGTATTCGAGCGTTGAGCTTGGTGTATTCATACGCCCGATCTGATTGGCGTAGCCGACGTACTCGTGCTAAGGCTTTCCTTAAATTACTAGTAAGCGTGACAGCCCATAAGGGAAGGGGTCGTTCCAGGGCATCAGATAGGAGGGTTCTGTGCCAATATCCAGCTCTCTACCAAAATTTAAATATGCCGGGGTGTATCCTGTCCTCGAATAGATCGAGCTGTTAATAGATAGCATGAATAATGACAACTTCTCAACCCAATCTCTGGGATTGCCCTCACAAAAGTGTGCGATCATCCGACCGAGCTTCTTGCATTGGAGCTCAGCTGGACGTGTTGGACGCTGGATGGTAAAGGGTGGTAACAGCTTGTTTTATACCAAAACGCCTGTAGAATTCCGTGCTAATTTGGCCAGTAAATGATTGTGCATTGTCAGACACAATTTTCCTCGGTATCCCGAAAAGGGGAAAAACCTGGTTTATCAATAATGTAACGAGCGTTTTCGAATCAAACTTTTTACAAGGAAAACATAGCAAATAGCCGGTAAACAAATCGGAAACTACCAGAATATTACGGTTCTTACATGGACTCGTGGTCATAGGAAGTCCCTGTTTCCAATTTAAATGTAGCGTGTGGAATGGATAGAGTAGGGGGATAGTTTGCAATCTTCCAAGGGTTCGTAAGCCATGGCCTTTGAGTTTGGTACGAATGACATGTTTTGACGAACCTATGTGCTAATTTGCTCATCCTTGGAAAGTACATTAGCCTTTGCAGGCGTGCTAAGGTTTTTCTAGCACCAAAATGGCCTCCCACAACAGTGCTGTGATTCAGCTCCAACATGTTCCTCTGTAAATTACGAGGAATAAACATTTTTAGATTGGACCACTCAGAGGGGTCGTCCACAAGTTCGTAATAGATTACACCGCTCTGGTGATCAAAGATACAGCTGTCCAGATATTTATCTACAAATCTCTGTACAGCAACTGAACTTGCTTTCCAGGGTTTCCCCTGCAAAGCGAGCGCGAGTGTTTTCATAAATTCGTCACGTTGGGTCTCTGCCGCAACCATTTCCATTGTTATCTGTGCAACCTCGATATTACAGTTGAAACAGTCGTTGTTGAAGATATAAAATGGTTGATTGATATTGGGAAATTTGACTTCCATTAGTGGCGGATTTATCCGACCTTCGTCAGGAGGTGAGGTTCCTTCATACATAATGAAGAATACTAGCCATCGAGCAATGCACACTCTGGTGTTTTTCTTGACGTCTATTAGGGTTAGCGGATAGTGGTCTGTTACGAGAAGTATATCCCCTCTTTCTGCAAGGTGGCACAATTTTTTCAATCCAAAAATTAAACCTAAACACTTACGTTCAGAACAGGAATAACGAGATTCAGCTGCTGACAGTCTCCGTGATGCCATGTCCACGGTGACAGTTTGGTCGCTGTCTGGTGCTTTTTGGCATAACAAACAACCAATGCGAGTTCCGCTCGCGTCTCCATACAAAATCCACTGCTGGACGGACCTGAGTCACGTCGCTCTCTGGTTCAACAGTACGGTTGGGCACCCCCAATTCAGAACAGGTCAACGTACAATCAGCATAGGCAATTGCAGGTTGGGAGGGGTGGTCAGTATAACCGTACAATATGTGCGTTAAACCATGTGCACGCGCTACCCGCAATTCTCTATGCACTGTCGCCCCCATCACATCAAAGGATTCATCCACTAAAAGGCTTACGTTAAAAAGGTGGTTCCTTCGTTCCCCATACATGATTAGGTTATGTGGGCGGTTCCTATTTCGGACGTATACACCATTGGATCTTACATTCGAGTTTAGGCCTGAATTTATGAGTCGGGAAGCTGACAAAAGGTTTTTCGATGCGGAAGGCATCTCTACAACATTTTTCAGTATAACATGAAGCTTCAGTGGACGACCATTTCTATCGTGTCCCCTGACACGAAGGTCTCCCACCAAAACACCAGTAGCGGTAACACCATTTGCGGCTAGGGCTATCCTTACTCTAGGACACTTAGTTCTATCAATATTCTTACAGCAATGGCCAACAATGATTAAGGACGCTCCCGCGTCGTGTCCGAAGGTCAACAGGTGGTCGGAGGGCCCTCTATCACTGTGCCAATACTTAATGCTAGAATTTACATACGTATTTCCATGAAGAATAGTGCTAGAGTCCTGAATCTCACTGGCATTTGGCCCTAGTGCAAAGGCTTGATGGTTTTGACACAGGAATGGTATCTGGTCAGAGTTATTCCTTTGTTGGGTTTGTCTTGGCTCTACAGGAGGTTGACTACGTTGCTTTGTAGGGCACGCCAAGTTTGCTGTAGGAGTTCGGCGTTGTTGCTTTTGACAAGCATTTTGGTTATTTTCGATGCCTTGTCGCAATGGTCGAGTGGTTCGGCCCTCTGGCGGTGTGGAGGGGCAGCTTTTCTGCACGTTCCTGAATCCTTGACATAGGAGGCACCTCGGGCCCTTGGGTCTGTCTTTGGGGTCAAGACGGTCACAGGAATGGTACGTGTGATCCAAACTTGAGCAGTACAAACATCCACGTCTATTGCGTTTGTCCTGGGTTTGAGGGTTGGTGGTCTTTACAGGGTGGCGTGGTATTGAATTTGGTCGTTGTGCACGTGCGGGACGAGCACAATATACTTGATCGTCATGCTCCATCGACAAATTATAAAATACTAGTGAGGGCAATGGCTCAGATGAGCGAGTGCGTCGAGGTCTTGGTGAGAATAGTCAAATGGCTGTTCATCCAAACGGTTTTGTGTCTGATGTAACGAGTGGAGTTTTTGCACGTAATTAGCATTCAATTCCTCCAGGTTGGCAAAGTTAAGACTATCTACTAATTTAGCTTATAAATTCGTCAGGTCTAAAGCCCTTCCAGAGCGAAGTTACGATTTTCGAGCGACTTGTAGGGCTGGGTGTTTTATCCCTCGCAGTATCCAGGTACAGGCCTGGGCTTCTGTTATTGGGTATCCTGTTGCTAGTAGTTCTTCCATTAAACTCCTACCACGACGTATATAAGATGTCACGTCTTCGGTGCGGGACATTTGAGTGTTCATAATGTCTTTCAGACGGTACATTTGGATAAAGGGATCTACTACGGCGAAATCTGCTAGAAGTCATTCCCATACCAATCTCGCTCTTCGGACGTTGTGGAAAGATACGCCTAATTATGGAGACATGGTCTTCAGCAGCATCAAACGACAGTCAGCATTGGCCTGGGTCCATTAGGCAATCTCTTCAGGAGTTGCATTAGCCGCATCGGGGCAATCTTGCTCTAAAACGTTGGGCAACCAATGTTTCTCTTCGGCCAAGCACATAAACAATGCTCTCCAATGCTTGAACGTTTCCGCACCATACAAGATGGGTATACCCTTGTAGTTAGCGGCGGCGTGGTGAGTGCATCGCGGTTTTTCGACCTGAAGTGGTGTCTATTGTTGGTTGTCTATGGCTATAGGACTCGTGGCACGTTGTACGAATTTTCGGTTTGCTGCGTGTCTTTCATTAAGCTAGAGTCTTCTCCTTGGTCTGGAAGTTTTCGCTCGATGGCAGGGGCTCCTGTTAGCTGCTGGGCCTTTTCTCTCTTTGCCCGCTACCTAGCTAGCGTAGTCCACCATATTGCTACCATAATGTTGTAAGATGTTACTACGACGACGACGCGCCAGAGCCTAATGGTCCAAATCAGACGCATTGTGGACCCGACGCAGGAGTGGAAGGCTATCGCGGTTCATTCTGTCTTAAAACCAAGATCTTCAGGTAGGCAGTGTGTGGGATCCTGGACCCACGAAACCAGCGAAATATCCCGTGGCCCTTGGCAGACCAGCGTACACCCCAAAAATGAAGCCAGGTGTATCTTTTGCTAGGTGAGACAGGCAGAGGGGCTTAGGAGCGTCGTGTGGAAAGAAATAGAAATATATTTAGTTCTTTAAGTTTATTGACGTGTCGAGTGGGGAGACCAGTACCACGCCTTGCAGTCCCTCTTCGTCCTTCCTTCCCTTTAAGTCATAACACTGGAAAATGGCACAACCTGTATTATAGGCAGGAATGTACCCTTGCAGTAAGCTTGAGCCTGTCTACACGTAGGTGACGTAAAGGCTAAGTCTTCTTGAAGGGAGTAGCATAGGCCTACCTGGTAACTTTAGAGTTAGCCATTGTGAAGAGTAAAAAACTCAACGTCATACCCGTTGTAAAGAAACGGTGGAAAGATATACAGAAAAAAAGAAGGGGGCAGAGGATGCTGCAATATGGGTTAATTGGTCGGTACAATGAGGGGCCTACAATACAGCCACTGCCAAACAGCAGTAAACAGGCAGCTATACAACTGTAACAAAGGAGCCGTCCTTAAGTGCATAAGTTAAGAAGGTGACAATACAAATTTGACCATTGTTAGAGAGGGAGGCAACAACAATGGCTTTGGCCAAAGACTTAATTAAGATTACATTGCGTTGTTAAACTCTCCAGCACTAGGCAAGCTGGTGAATGCTCGCATAAACGCCGACTTCCTTGATCAGACCCTCACAGTGACTCCATTCCAGTGGCGCATCAAAGGGAGTATTAATATGGAGGGGGGAGACAATAATATTGCCAATACGGCTGCAAGGAGGGTAGATACTCCCCACAATAACCACAAGGGCCTTTTGGGGGCTCATTAGGTCCTTCAACTATTTCAGGGAGGTCGAAATAATCTAGTTTTTTGGGTCGCTCTGCTTGATATCCTCTTGGTATTCGTCAAGGATCGTCAGGTAGCTGGCCCCGTACCAATAATGTTGCAGTGACGGTACCATATTACCAGCCTTAGTGGGGCGCCTTAGACATTTGGGTTGGCCGGAGCGTTCGGGTTGCGGCCAGAAGTAGTTTGGGGAATCTGACTAACGTTGTTTCTGGCCAAATTTCTGCTGTACTTAACTCTTAACTCGGGGAACATAATCCAACAACGTTTAGCTGTACGGCCTACCTTGTAACATTCACTGCAAGTTATCCTTTGTCTCTGTGGCTTAACTGGCTCTTTCTGATCTAAGTTAGCAAATAATGAAGTTGCTTTAGGCTTGGTTTCAACTACTTGGGCTGACTGACTTGGCTCAATTCTAACACCTGGCTTTAAGTTTGAAATTAGCTTAGAGATTGAAAGGTTGCCAAGCCTAATAGCCTCAGTTATCTGATTAGTCTGATGACAGCTATTTGAGTCATGTGTTGTGCTGTTATGCAGCTGACAAAATTTCTTGGTAATAGCAGGGGCCGTCGCTGCAACTGGGTTGAGTGCCGGAACCTTTACATGACTGCTTGACCATGACCCATTCGGGTTATTCGCGTTTGGTGAGTAAGCAATTGCGTTACCAGTTGCTAAGGGGTTAAATTGCATTTTTGCATTCAAGTAAACTTTCATTTTAGTTGCATAATTGTAGAAATCAATTAAGGTTGAACTATACCCTTGACACGCATAGGGTTGGAATCTCTCACTTAAATTCTGCTTAATGGTTTCCACATTTTCATCAATAGAGTAACTATCATCCAGCTGTTGTTTGATAGCTTCGCAACGTTTAAAAAAGCTTGGAAGCCCTCATTAGGCCCCTGAATAATAGTTCTCAAAGCTGCAATTAAACGACGGTTCTTAGATGGTGGATAGAAGGTATACCTAAATGCAGTTGTGAACTCCTTATAAGTACTGAAAGGTGGATGCTGCTTAAACCACATGTAAGCCTCTTCAGTTAAACACAAGGGTATGCAAATAGATAAAAATTCGTCATCTGAATAACCTTTTACTCCTTTTATCTTAGTTAACTCTGTTAGAAACCTAAAGGCTGGGGTTGAAGATGACAACCCAGAATATTTAGACAAGTCCACAGGTTTCATTTTAATTTCTATCCCCTTCGACTCCTTAAGCAACAAGTTGGGTTTACTAGGAACCTGTAAATGGTTATTTAAGGAGTTTAGAACAGTTTCAGGATTAATGAAAGGTTTAATCATACTTTCCTGTTTTGAGACCTGCAACTCTTTAAGGGCCTCTGTCATTTTCCTAACTTCAGCCTTTAAACTTTTCATTTCTTCTCTTACAGATTCAGTGGAAAAACTCTTAGTCTTAACAGAGCTGGAACACAGCTTGCTTACTTTACTGTCTACACTAATTTTTAAGTTTTCAGAAGCTAGTGAGCTTGATGATGTCGGAGCAACATGTTTAGAAGTTGGGGGTACCTCACCAGATTTTTTTAGTTTAACTGTGCCCTTTTCTACCCTTGCAAAATCATGAAAAGGAAAATATTTAACCAATTGATCTGGATATCCACTAGCTTTTTCTCCCTTATCCAGAGTTAATGATTTAGCTTTTAAAAACTTACTAGTAGCAACTGGGGCATTTAAACCAATTGGTTGACAAGATTGTTCTCTTAAAGGGCCAGTTAAACCAATATTTCTAGGAGGTATCCATAATTCTACATCACCACTTACGCTGTTGTTCACCCAGTCCGCACATCTACTCCATCTCTCATGATCAGTTGCAGAAGAACTAACACTTGGGTTTTTATTTTTCGTACTATCTGTTGGTGGTAAGGATACAGAAACTCTGGGTGGTACAGTCAACCTCATTGGTGGAGTCACTGGAACCTTTCTTAAATGGACTACAGGATTGGACCTTCTCTTGGGTTTGACCACTCCATACTTTGCAGCAAGTAGAGATTCAAGAAGCTTATTGACTTGGTCTTCAGTTAAATTTAAACTAAATTGGTCGGTCTTGCTTCCTTCTTCAGCTTCCACGTCTCTTGAACAGCTGGTGGATAAATCATCAGAAGAGTTGGAATTAAGATTTACTAAATCCGGAACCGTCTGGTAGTCTCGAAATTCCTGTTTACTAGTTTGTTTTCTTAAGAAATTCCTACTTGGTTCAACGTCAGGCTCACTTGGTATATCTTCCTCCTCGTCCTCGAACTCTACATATTTACCAGGCCTATTCTTACAACCCTTGTCGTTATTTTTTTACAGCAAATTTCCTCTGCAACTAGTGTTCTCTTCTTGGACTTGAATTGTGCTTGGCCCTGGTAAAAATTGCTGCTGTTGGAAATACTTCTCCAGCAAACGACGTCTGAATTCATTGCTCCTTTTTTGGTTTTCCATGACTCTCTCATCGTGTAGCCTTCTAACATTGAATGGATGGTTACAATCGTCAATTGAGTGGGATCTTCTGACAGAAGCTTGAAGTATAGAAGAATCAATACGGTAGTCTCCTCCTGGCACAGTTGCATTATGAAAATCTGAATAGAATGGGTTTGTTGCCTCGAATTCTACTGGAAGATTGACGTCTGAAAACATGCCAAAATTAATGGACTGGCCTTCTCCTGACATTTCTTCTGGGGACAACACTGCAGGCGATTTCACTTGCTCTTCATTTTACAAAGCAATTAAACTCTCCACAGCCTGATTTCTTCTAAATATTACCTCTTCTGCAACTGGCTTAAATCCTTGAAGCTTCTCACGGGCATTGGTAGGACGAAAATTATAACGATTCACATCTTCACTCATTATTGAAGTGGCAAAAAAAAAGAGGCTTCACAAACTGTGAGGAATCTGTACTTCCATACTGATAACTAGGCTGATAAAAGTTACCTTTTTTGGTTTTTACACTTTTTGGCCTAAACGTTCACTTTCCAACATCTTATTTTTCTGTATAGCTGATGCACCAAAAACTGCAGGGACAGGTCGGTAATGTCGGGCAGAATTAACTTATGAGATGGGTTGGGGTGAAGGATGGCTCAGTGATGGAACGAAATTACTACTGAAACAGGAGTTGCCATTGATGTTAATTTAATGTTCAGTTCTAAGATGTTTGGGTCGCCTGCCCTGACATTATCCCTGCCAATAATTATTCTAATGGGATGAGGGTGATTGGAGTGAGAAATTTGGGGCCATGAATGGTTTAATTTGGGCAGTTGGAGGACTAATGGTGGACAATTTCTAATATATTTCGAAAGAGGACTTACTTGGTTACAGGAAAGAACAGAATGAGGGTTGGGGATTTTACTATATTGTTACCGTAGCACTGAGCTATCGCATTGTTGGCTAGGCACTGCACCAGTTTACAATCTTATATTATAAGGTACACATCATGACAATACAGTGTACAGAGAGTTGTTGGAGGAAAAAAGTAAACCGAGAAGACGTCTGCCAGGCAAGGTCGATTGAGTCAAAGTAGCATAAGACCACCGTGAGTGCAACGTCCAGCAGGGCTGACGAGTGTCGGGGCACCATGGCAGATTAATCCCTACATTTATTTCACTTTCTTTGAAATTTGAAGGTTGCCTCATCAAATATGTGTGAAGGCCACTTATTAACAGAAAGTAGATGAAAGCATAAAAAGTTGCTTTGTGATTCAATAACTTATAAAGGTGCACATTGTTTATGCTTATTTAATAAAAAAAAATTAATAAAAAAAGTACTTCAGATAATCTTAGGAAAGAGATGGTCGTAAGTGGCCTTCTCTATAGTTTTTGTGACAATTCGGTGTTTAGTTTGAATTAAACTGCTAATTGTATTGGCAGTTTCATTGCTTTCCTTATAGGTCAAATTTGCATAATTTATGGTAATTAGCCGGTCTGTATGGCGCAAATTGAAAAATGTTTCGTATAAAAAATGTTTGTAATATGGAGTGACCAATTTTTGTAATCGTCACTATAAAATTTAACAAAAAAGTTGAATTACCCCTTTGCCACCTTACACGTTTTTTAATATTAATATCTATTTTTTTAATATTTCAGGTAATTAAATACCTTGAATTTTGATATGAGATAATCGCTATATGAGCTAAGTGAGCTATAAATTTTTGTGAGGTAAATCAGTCACCTTAAAACAGTATTCAAAAAGCCCTGGTCCTTTAACACCAACACTTTAAGATATAAAAATTGAAAATCGGGTCATATGTTCGACCTGTAGGCGAGAGTAAATTTCCCTACCAAGATTAACAACAACAACAATATTGTAGTCACATTAGAATACCATTCAAAATGCCCTGGTTCTTGTTCATACCTACGTTTTAAGCTATAAAAGTTGAAAATCTTCTCACTGGTTCGATAATTATCTAGGTGAAAGCAAATTACCTTAACAAAGACGAACAACAAGGAGAAGAATATTGCAGACACATTAAAACAGCGTTCAATAGGCCCCAGGCCTTGTTCATACCTATGATTTAAGCTATACAAATTGAAAATCGGTTCGTTGCTTCGATAACTAGGTGACAGAAAATGTCCGTAACAAGCAGAACAACAGCAACATGCATAATGTTGTCACGTCAAAATAACGTTCTAGCGGCCCTGGTCCTTGTTCATAACTATGTTTTAAAGCTGTAAAAGTTGAAAATCGGTGCACTTGTTTGATAGTTAGGTGAAAGCAAAATTTTCCGGTCAAGAAGATGAACAACAGCAAGAATAATGACGTCGTATTAAAATAGCGATCCAAATGCCCTGATCCTTATTCATACCTACCTACGCTTTAAGCTGTTAAAGTTGAAAATCATTTCATTGGCTTGATCTCTAGGTGAATGCAAACTTTCCCCAACAACAAGAAGTAGATCAACAATAGCAAGAATAAAATTAAAATACATTAAAAGAGCTTTAAAAATGCTATAGACCTTGTTCATACTTATGTTTTAAGCTACAAAAATAGAAAATTGGTTCATATTAGCTCTCTAAGTGATACAAAAATTTCTCCAACAAGAATAACAACAACAACAAGAATATTGTACTTACATTTAAAAACGCGTTCAAAACGCCCTTTTGTTGTTACCTACGTGTTAAGTATAAAAATTGAAAATCGGTTCATTGGTTCGATCTGTAAGTGAGATCAAAATTTCCCCAACTAGAATAACACCTTTTTTTTACCCCTTGATTTACCCCTCTATTCTTAAGAGAGATGAAGGATAGCAGTTTTTGTAACCACCCGATTCACGTAGAATTTACATGAAACTTTCGGTGGGGTGTGGTTCGGGGGTGGGGGTCACGATTTTTTTAATTATCCGATTCACGCGGAATTTACCTGAATTTTGGTAGAATTTACACGCCTCCCAAAAGTTGAGGGAGTGATGTTGCGCGGACGTGGCGGAATCGGGCAAGGGGGAGGGAGCAAGGGGTAAGGTGGGAGGTCAGATTGTACGGAAGTCATGTTTTTTAATCACACATCGCGTGCAATATACATGAATTTTGAAATATTTTGGAAGAATTTACATGGCCTGGAGGGGTAAATTTCGTGAAGAAATGACATCACTTTGTGGGGGTAGTCCGAGGGGGAGGGAGGTGAAAATAGATTTTACAGGGAATTTGTAGGAATTTACATGTCCTTTGGTGGTAGAATTTACATGGTTTGGGTTGAAGAGGACATGGGGGGGGGGATGAACGAAGATTTTACATGGAATTTGATACAGTTCTCCTAAAATGATGTAGCATGCTCTCTCTTCATTGTCAATATTGCGTCCTATATTATCTTGCTTAATAGCGAACTTGCTTAAATACTCCTGAATGGACATATGTTAATTCTTACGCATTTCATGCAGTTATTTCTAAACCTCAGATTGTACGAAATGTTACCCGGTTCGTATCTACCCTATAAGTGATCAAAGCTTTCATAACGTGAGGTTAATATTTTCGGTATTTGAATAATTTTCGTATCCACTGCTAGCATTAATAAACCCAAGGCGTTTTCGTTTGAGGCTTTCCATGCTTTATGGGATTTACATTATTTAGTATAAGCATATTGCAGGAACCTTGATGATGCATTAAGACTTTCACGTTAGTGGACCAATTATTAAAGTTAGAGCCATCCAATAACTGTGAGTGCTTCAAGTTAGATGTCATTTTCATTGATTCGGCCATTTTTATTTTTGCTAATATGGATTACACAATTCACTACTGGATTCCCTTAATATTATTCTGTTGGAATGTGCATTCAATCCTTTTTAAAACGCTATTTAAATTGTTCAGCATGACTTCACCATATAATTCATACCTTTATAATTGCCTTCACGGAAACTTTAGGTCCGCTAGCATTGTCCAAGTCGTCCTCCAATGGTCTCCACTTCTTGGAAATTCGGCGCACGGCCTTTTTAAATTCCCTGCGCTAAACTAATAACAAGGACGGGATAATTTGAGCATAATTTTCTTAAACATTGTCAGTTTATATTTTCTTTTTACCAAACGTTCTTATTTTCTTTTAACCAATTGTTAAATACATGCTCTTGGTATGAGCAAGGTAGCCTAATGGTTAGCACAACCAGTTTTAAATTGCAAAAAGTCCCGAGTTCGATTCTTACCTCAGCCACGTCCTCTGGTGTTTTCGGGAAGACAAGGGCTGTGTTATACGTCGTGCTCATGTAGATTGTGGCATGTAAAAGATCCTAGGCATTTCCGATTGGATATGCCTAGCCAAATTGTCCCTCAGTCTTCTGTCGCCATGGTTTCGAGTGGGTTCTCATCAAACCTACAGTAACCTACAGCACTGGATTGATTCAAAAGAATTATATTTAGGAACGGGTGAACTCTTAAACAATTTCGAATTTATTCTCATTATTAGTTAAAATAATGGTTTATTTAAATATTGGTACAAGTTCTAGTTAAAAGTTTGGAAAGAGTAACGCCCTCCTTCGTGGATGGCGTTTCGTTGGGAAGTGAATTTCCAGGGCTTATTGGGTTACTTGGATACCGAACGTTACTAAGGAAACAACTTCTACTGGATCATTCTTACCAAGGCCTGGATTCTTCCATAATGTTGAAATGGTTCTCTACCTAAGTGCAGAGAAGTTCGACTTCCTCTTTTGCTCCTAAGTTGTGACGTCACTATGTGACATGACAAGTAGTGATCTGTACAGACTGCCAAAAAAGGCTACATGGGTCTTTACAACAGATCGTAATCAGTCTATCTCAATACACCTAAAGTGATGTAATTTTTGTTGTTAGTTCTATTTAATGCGCCGTGATTTTGCAGATCGAACAACTAAGTTTAGGATTAAAAGTACATTATTTGGCCGTTCTTCCGTAGCAAAAAACCCAGAGTAACGACATCACTGATTATATTGAACGTATAAATTCGTACCACTTTTCTATGCAAACGGAAGTATATATAAGGATTACGGTACTTTTACTTAAGAATTACTTTAAATGACTTCAGAAAAGCTTTTAAATCGGTTGTGCACTCAAAACTGCTTTCTAAATTGAAGTTTTATGGATTTGATGGAAAATTGCTGGAAAGGACCGAAGCGTTTATTACCGGTCGCACACAACGAGTAGTAATCGACCAGGAGTTTTCTGATCTCACAAAAGTCATCAGTGGTGTACCACAGGGAGCAGTCCTTGGTCCACTGTTATTTGTCCTTTTCCTTAACGATCTTACTTGTAATAACACATTGGTAAATCAGAAAAATTTGCTGATGACCTAAAGTTGCACGCTCAAATTATTTCGGAGGCTGATTGTTTTCAGCTGCAACGTGAAATAGATCTTGAGTGTTCTTGGTCGGATGTCTGGCAAATACCGCTCTCTCAGGACAAGTGCCTGAGCTTCTGCGTGGGAAAAGCAACTCTGAATTATTCTGTCGGTGGTTCAAACTTAAAAGTTGCTACAGAAAAGTATAAGGACCTTGGAGTTTGGTTCCAACCAGATCTCAAGTTCTCGACACACTGCAATATATTACGATGATACTGCGCAGACTCAGGGCAGATTTAATTTTAACTTACAAAATTATACATTGCTTGCTGCCGCTTGAGCTACCCTTCTTTGAAATTAGTACTGAGAGGAGAACTAGCGGCCACCGATTTAAGCTTGTGGTCCCCAGATTTAATCTTAACTGTAGGAAATCCTTCTTCGCTCTAAGAGTCACCCCAGTGTGGAATTCCTTGACTAATAGCAATGTCTCGGCCTCATCGCTTAATATTTTTAAGAACGGGCGGTTTTGTTGAACGCGCCGTGCTTAAAGGCACACCTTCTCCGTCCCGATAATTGTCCCTGAATTTTTGATCCTTCTCCTTTCCCAACTAATCTTTTTAAAAGCAATACTAAATTGGCGAAATGTTGTATTTATCGAAACTGTTTTTAACCGTTTGACGATGTATCTCTTGATATGATTCTTTTTTACCATGTTTTTAATTATGTAACTTCTACGGTAAGTTGTTAGTGGTCCCACAGGGAACCCTTACTTGCCGTTTTGCTATTTTCAGAGCAATAAAATGCTATTATTATTATTATTACTTTTTCTTTGTTGTTGTTGTTCTCATCGTTTGTACGATATTTTTTTCAAAATTATAAAGTTTTTTTCCTAACACAAATAATTCTATGACCATAAAGAATCATGTAAAGGCAAACTTAATGAGCCATATTTTATGTTAGATAGCTTAATTAATATTTGCCAGATTCGCCTTTGATGCCGTCATAATTTAAAATTGTGCACACGCGTTGCTTGTGTTCTAGGCGTGTATCCAGCTTGTGTGGAGCGTTTTCAAAGCTTGCAGTAAAAATATTTTAAATGTTATATATTTTGTAAGTACATCTGGATTAAAAAGCTTACACAACAATCTTAACATTACAAATGTCTTTTTGTTTTTAATACATGGTATTCTTTTTTTTTTTACTTTAAGGTTGTCGTTTTAATTTTGCATTAAAACAATAATTTTGATAGCGCAATTATTCTATTCAATGAATATTTCATTGAATTTGTTCATTGCGTCAAAGTTTTTGATGTTACTATACCAACACATTCGTAGAATCCTTTTCGTGATTTTTGCTGTTAAATTATTTAACACGCCAACACCATTCGCGCTGAGACGGTGCTTTGTTATTTCTAAACGATCGGGGCCACAAACTTTTTTAGTTCTGAGTAAAAGAAGTTTTTGCAATACTCGAAATCCACATACTGACACACAACGGGAAGCGCAAAGCATCATGGGGATCGAAATTATTTAACGTTACTAACACAAACATCACGATAGGAATACACAATTAATCTCTAAAAAAAATATCATATGTTAGATTATGACTTAAAAATAATTTTAAGGTAGTCAGAACTGTCTGATCAAGTTTTACATTTTTTAATCCAACATTCAGTTTTAAAACGAGTTTTAGTTAGGAGCGGCGCTGAGTATAACTCATGGTTTGTGTTCCGAGAAGAGTGAGGAGCGGCCGCTAGGCTGAAGCTGCTTCCGTGGTACATGTTTCTTGTAACCAAACTGTATACGGTTTGAATCGAACACAGAATAAGTTCTTCAACTTCATATGTTGCCTACGCACGAGCATTTCGTCAATTTCGAAGGTATTGTCGCTAATGCTATGGTTACCGTGGTAACGATGTCGCCATTTTTTATTTCAAGTTTCGCCTCCTGCGAACATCTGACACGTACTGCCTTCTGGTGCCGTTGATGGAAGCAGGTATTATTTTATTCCATGTTTACAGAAAAGCGTCACTGTCTACTTATCTACCCTGGCATATGGCCAAATGATAACAAGCGGCTGCAGCGACTACCTATATTGCAACCTGACTTTTGTAGCCTACACTTCCGCCACTTTCGAAAGTGTTGAAGCACACACCTCTATCACGCACTGCAATAGCGATCTCAATTATGTAATGTAATGTAGTAACCATCACAATTGCCGGTAAAAAATGTGTTAGCTTTTTGGCCTAGTTGTAGATTTTGGGTTAAATGTCAGCTTTAGGTCTAATTTTTATCTGCCGTTTTAATTTCTTAAGCAGCAGCTAACCCAGAATTGGGTTCGAGAGTCCTATTCATTTATGCAAAACGGTGTGCAGAATTGATATTGTCGTCGCAAAGTGGTTTTAGACCTAATTTTAAGCTGTTAGAGGCCTAATTTTATTTTTACCTTCCGTTTTAATTTCGTAAGCAGCCACAACGGATAATTTTGTTCGTGAGTAGGCTTATTCATTCATGCAACGCGGTGGCCAGACAATTTTAAATAAAGCATTTTGTTTTTACGGATGTGTGTCTTCCTGTAGTGGTTTAATGGAACGATCAAATGTTGTTATTTCATTGAGTTAGGTAGAGAAAGCCTATTAGCTACGCAACGATGTGTGAGTTTGCCGTGTTTTTAAACTAATTTTTGTACGCTGAAACTAATGGTGAAAACGGACGAACGGACAGACAGACAGATGGACGGACAAAGTCGTTGACCGAGTTGACCGAGCCGTTTCGGCTGTACAAAAGACTAAAAGGCACCTATATTAGAGTGAAATGTGAACTGAATCTAGTAATAAGTCTTGTATTTAGTAATTAATAATCAGAAGCTAATCTAAAATCAACTATATTTAGGCTTCTTTTTCGTATTAAAATCCATTGCTCACAGCATGTACTAAAAGAAGGCTTCTTGTCTACTTAGTAAAGGCAAGCGATCTGCAGAATAGCCCAAGCTTTCTGTTGCATCAATATTTAGTTGTCAATACCAGAAAACAGGGCCGTAGCGAAGGGTACTTGGTTGGGGGGAGGGGGGGGGAGTGACTGTCATTATGCCAACTCATCTTATGATTTTGCCAACTGGTTTAAAGAATGCCATTAGTGCTGCTAGTAAAGTACTTTTGAGGGGTCCGCCAAGCTCAGCTAGGGGGTCTGGGGGAGCGCTGTAAGCTGCCCCAGAGGGTTCCGGGGCGGATCCCCGGAGGCTGAAGCATTTTACGCTATTTTAGTGCCTGTTTCTAGCCTCCAGTGAACACTGAAGTAACAAATTGTCAAGCAAATTTTGGTGATTTTTTTTATTCATATTTTAGGATGGTAGGTTTCGTAAAAATTTTATTGTGACTAAATCATGTTTTTTTTAGATATTTTTTCCAAATTAAATTAAGCCGAGTTCAGTTTAGAATTATATAAACAGGCCAGCTGGCCATTGACGAATGAGGGTTGACTTAATTGTACATTTTGGACTTTTAGGCTGTAATGAATGACGACGACTCCTGTGTGCAAGCATAGGCAGCAGGTCAAGGGCAGAAATTTTTTTTTAAATGTACTATCGAAAGGTGAAATTATTTAAATCTTTTTCTCAGTTGTATCCCAAACAACTATAGTCCTAGAAGTATTATTGTAAAAAAAAAAAACTGTCACATTTTAAAACAAAAACATGCTCCAGTTTTTAAATAATGGAGCGTCGAAAGACGAAAGAAATAACGAAACTTTTTACCTCAGTTTTGTCCAAAACAACTTGATGTATTATTGAAGAAGAGCTTCCACATTTGAAATCAACATGCTCCATTTAATTTTTTTTCCATTGATTCAGGGGATTTTGGGGACCGGTCATTAGTTATTGCCGTGGGGGTGGGGTGGTGACCACTAAATTTTCGATGACTCCCCCTTCAACACCTGAAAAAAACCTTGATTCCTCCCACCCTAAGGTCCAAAAATGATGTGAACAACCCCACGAAAATATTTTACACCCATCTTTCCTACAAAAGTATGATGAACACGCTGTTTGCTTATATGACCACTTCCTAGCATAGTCAGAAACTAAAATGCAGAAGACGCCAAGAAACCAGGTGCCAAACCTTTTTTATAATGTTTTTTTTTTTAATTGCACGTCCAGAAATAGTATTATTAGTTTCAAAACCTTGTAAACCGCATGGGGGTCTGGGGGGCCCCCCAGAAGCTGATCCGTTTTTGGAAATTTTGACTGCTGTAAGTGCCATTTTTGTGGTCCAAAAATGACTTTTTTCCAGTTGGTGAGTGTGTTTTTGACCTCCCCCTTTTGATGGGACCTGAAAAATTTATGACCTCCCTCTTGAGAGGGTCCAAAAACTTCATGACCCCTCCCGTCCTCCAGCTTCCCCGGCGATAAATAATTACCGGTCCCGTAGGGTAATTTTTGCCCTCATTTCGTGGCCTTTTTTTGGGTCACTTTTGTCCTTTAATATGGGATCTTATGAACTCGTATCGTCAAATTTTGGACCTTCGAAATTAACAAGTTTAAAATTTTTAACAACTTTCATTTGAAAAATGTAGTTGTTTCTGCATTAATGCAAATTCAAATGTAGTGGCGATAGGTTAACAGAAAAAGGACAACAGAAAATCAAACAGCTAATTCAATTTTTCCAACTCGGTTTTTGATTTTGCCAACTGTACCCGATTTTCATGAAGTACATAGCTTTAGTTCACGTTACTGTTTTAACTAAAACCAAGGCACTGATTGACTAGCAGACGAACTAGTAAATCAAATAGACAATTGCATTAATGTTTTAGATTTATTTGATATCACAACTTCAGACGTCGATAACTTGGCAGAAGTCCTTACGCAGGGTTTGTTTTATGCAGAGTTTCTTGATATTTCTGTTTTACCTAAGAAACGTTTTAAATCCTGGCAGTGATGTTGTGTTTTGGTATATTAATATGCGAGTAATTTTCTACCCTTCTGAAATACCAGTTACTAGTTGCTCCACGCTAAAACCCCTTCTGAGCGGCACTGTCTAACAGAAAAAGAACTATAGGAAGTAAAATAGCCAACTCAATTTTTTATTTTGCCAACTGTGTACGATTTTCGCGAAGTTAATTGTTATTACGACTTCAAACTCGGTGGGGATACAGTTTTGCCCACTTTTTGTTTTTATTTTCTACATTATCTGTGATACTTATAAGCTATGGTGGTGACATAGCAAACAAAACGACCAAGTCAATTTTCAATTTCGCCAACTACGCAAATTTTCGCGGAGCTTCCCTTACCCCACTCCTTACAGCCTAGCGATGCAGGGAAGCAACTAGAAATGATCAGGGGTAGCGTTTCCTTACTCCCAATTTACACAGAAGTGTTGCAAAAACTGATGGAAAAAAAATTTATTGTAAACTTTACTTTCAAACTGACGATATGATGATAATAATTAACCAGTACTCAAATTTGCAGTGAAAATGAAGTGAAAATTTGTCCGATTTCGCCAACTCGACAACTCGAATTTGCCAACTGTATGTGTTTCTTGAATGGTTGGGGGGAAGCTT
>JAHWFP010171257.1:0-10367 GCA_023313725.1 Lithobius niger
TGTGTTGAAAGCACCCACTTTAACAAGGGGTGGCGAACTGGCCAGAGAAAACGCAGGTCCGAAGGCCTTCTTCCGTTGGATGTTGTGTTACCAATCATTGTAACAATATGTAACATGCAAATTACCTGTAGCTTGTACGTCATCAGTTGTAATGGCACGAGCGTGTTTGGCTTTCCTCAAGGTGCTCTAAACAATTAGGGGGCGAACCGACCCCCAGCCAACCATCCCAGTCCACAAGGTAATTTCGGCCAGCTAAACTAGAATTAATTCCTATTTTGCCCTAAGTCCCCAAGTGTAAATTCAAGCTAGACCAACCCAGTTGTTTGTGGATTACAGCAACCGCGTAGATGGCAAATTAATTACTCAAATCAAGCAGTAACCCGGGTACAGTTGCAATTCTGTCTAACCCTAAGTAAGCCACGATGCCCTGACATTCCAAGTTAGGCCCTGAAGCAAGGCCGGATTTATAAGTAGGCCCGAGAAGCCCGGGCCTATAGCGGCATTTTTTTAGGAGCGGCATGACGGCTTAAAAATAATTGTACGTGAGGAAATATGGTGCGAGTTTTGCGGGTGTTCCGCCTTTCATGAAAATTTTTTTAACAAAATGCTGGCGCCATCCATTGTTAGAATTAAGCAAACCGCAGCACAGAATAAAAACGTTACGTAATACCGCATCCTATCAAGAGATGGCACTATAAATAAGTTGTTGCAATCATGTGCAATACAGACAAATAATGTAACAGTAACCGTGCAGTACCGGTGTAGACCGATTTTGAAGTACCAACGACTCATTTTTCCCCAAATATCTGCGAATTGTTCAGGGTATAACAATTCAACATTTTTTCTCTATCAACTCAATGTCGTATCAGTACTGATTGAGAAGAGTCGGTGTTGTATGTGAGTGAGTAGAGCCTACTGATTTTTTCTTTAAATCGTATATAGTTACGTTATTTACGAACTTTTCATTGTATGGCCATTTTTGTAGGGTTGGTTGTCATGTGTTGATCGTAGCAATGAAATAAAATGATAGCAAAATGAGTAGCCGTGAGCATGTGAAACTAAGCAATGCTCATTACCAAAAAACAGGGGAAATCAATGGAAGAAAGGGACAAGGTCCTAGTAACCAAATCCGTAAAATTTCTTAATTTAAGTTCAAAGAGCAACAGAAATAGGTTACTTTATTTTTGCCCTACCAGTTTTCCATGGATCGCAAACGAATCTACAAATTAAGAAAGATGCTGGTTGAGGGGGGGGGGGGAACCCTACGTTAAACATTCCTAAGAGTCTGGGGGAGGGTAAGTTTTTGGAGCATTAAAGAGCGGCGTTATGTCTGGGCCTACACGCGGCAGGAGCATAAATCCGGCCGTGCCCTGACGCAAAGGTCAAGACTACCTACCTGTATTTAAAAGACTTAACGCTCGGTTTCACGTAGCATGCTAGACGCGTCGTCCAAGCGTTGCGCTGAACTGAAAGCACGAAAAACCCCAATCGTGGCATTGATTAGTGTATGTGAGATGCACAAAAACATGATATCTTCTCATTATTAGATTTACCGGTGTTGCCGCGCTAAACGAACATTATTTTACGGTAATGGTGACTATTCTTGAAGTCTTCGGACGATTTACTGCTACGTCAAAGGATAGTTTAACACATTTTTAATGAGAATTGAAAACGCCGTAGCGTATCATACAGTACAATACACACGTACCTTGGTAGCTCTTCTGCTTGAAATTCATGAAATTAAACCTCCGGAGGTTTTGTTTTGTCGTCGAGTGAAAAAAGAGGTACGTAGCATGAAGCCATTGTTGTTAAATTTTAATTATTTCGTGTCAATGCAGTGTTATAAGTTTAAAATCCGCCTATCGCCTGTCACACGTACAGTTCCGGTCAAAAAAATCGCCCTTTTTCGTTATATCGAGGGTCCTAATAACAACCATGGAGAAATTCAGTTATCTCGAAAACTAGTGGAAGGATTTTCATGAAACAGACTGAACTGCTTATTAGATTGTCTACTGTATTTCTTCCCTTATTAAATACTACGTTAACTGACTGAAAATAATTGGCCGAGCGAGAAAAACTTATTGATATCTGATGATATCTCGAAAAGCAGTGGAAGGATTTTCATGAAACAAAGTCTGAATTGCATATTATATTTTTCTGCTGAATATTGCCTGTCATACGTATAGAAATATAGCATATATCATAACGATTAAACGAGTTTTTATTTTATTTAATTCTATCCAGTAATTTATGAGATATATTATTAGTTATCAACTCGTGTTGCTCTCTCGGCCAATTATATTTGGCTACTTACCATTACGTGTAATGTTTATAGAAATGTAGCTGATATCATAATAAGCAACTCAGTTTTTTGTTTCATTTAATTCTGTCTAGTAGTTTTCAAGATATCAACATTTCGGTCAGTGTCACATACATTAATCTTGCAACTTCTTCCGTATAACGAAGGCGTTTTTTTTGACCGGAACTGTACCTTTCACAGTTCAGTCCGCATGCTAGAGCAGTTCATTTTTGGGGTGTAAGTAGCGCGACTGGTGGCAGAATCGGTGGCTAACTGGAGGACGCGTCGATTTCTAACGTTAAGCCTTTACATCCAGGTAGCCTTGCAAAGGTAAAGAGTCCCCGTGTAAAGGCGCGTTCACGCAGCGACTGGCCTTTGCATTCTTGCAGCTAGAACTCAATCGCGATGGCAAAGGTGACTTTGCCATGGTAATAACGCTAAATGGATTAGCTAAATCCGACATCGTTTGAGTAAATAATTGCAATCTTATAATCCGTGCCAATAATATAAAGAATTCCTCATGACGAAACAATTTTCCCAAACGCTTCTGAACTCACGTTATTTTCTGTTTTCGTTGCGAGGCGGCAGACGTAAAACCGCGGCCATGTTGGAATTTGAGGTGATTTCTAGCTTCTAGCTGCGAGAATGCAAAAGCGAGTGGTTGCATAAACGTGCCCTAAGTCATGCGAGCCTGAGTCCTCCAACGCTCCTGACTTTAATAATTAAAACATCATGCGAACTGAACTTAGACTTAGGCCTCTTTTCACCAGTTTAGCTTAAACTGAAATCTGGCCCACGTGTAATATTGTAGCTTCTCCCTTAGCTGTGGCGTTCGAGTGAGGCCCAGTCGGACGTACCAATAGTCGCACAACGTGTACCTTCTTCGATCTATATACGAACGGATTCTCTGTGTCACCTACAATCATATGAAAACTATAGGTCCTTTTCAAATTTCTCATAAGGTGGATGCACTTCTGAAGTACAAAAATTCGTGGATGCTGGGCGTTTATGCGATCAATCATGCGTACACGTGAAGTGGGTTCGATCTAGCATTAATGCAATCAATGCCTTTATTATCATTTGTTCAGGAATTTAGTTTGTTAGTTGTTGGCGACAGAAGAGCACTCTTAAGGCCCACTGTGGTAGCAGCCAGCAGTGGCCAATAGTTCAGTGCCAGGATGTGGAAACATCTGCACATGGGCAGATGTGCACAACCAGAACTTTGAACCTGTTGCTAGGGAAGTGACGTTTTTCCGCCTGGAAGTTACTTCCTCACTAGCTGCCGTCCGAGAAGGTTGGCCTAACTTTTAGACCTAAATAATAAGAATGTATAGGTAATGTAACTTCTTAACGTTTTGTGTTCCTGAAACGGGAATAAATCCTGTGTTTACTTTGGTAATGTCTCGCAATTACTTTTTTAGGGCAATGGGTAAGCAATAAGCATTCACGATCCCCTTCTAGAGCCTCTATCATTAGTGTATACTAAGTTTATTTAGTTTGCTTTATGTATGAAGCTTCTAGTTAATTTTGGTGCAGCAAAACCACGATTTAAGGGGATGAAACATTGATCTCCTTGAATGTATGAAGCTTTTAGTCAATTTCTAGCAGCAAAATTATGATCTAGAATGCTTTAAGGTAAGAACTCGTGAAATACCCTATAGTTGCAGGCCACACCCACGGAGGAAGGGCCTATACCAGGGTAATTTCACGATTTCGAACATTTAAAGCGTTTTAAACCAGCTTGTTTTAATAAACTGGTTGCACCACAATCATGGTTCCAACATGTTATAACATAAGTTAAACGATATGGTAAAACTTTACCATGTGTTTAATCGCGGTTGAACCATGGTTTTGGAATTAGGGTAAAACCATGATTCATTTTTTGCTGGGCTGGGAGTGTACCGTACAGAATTGGTTACGAAAATAGTAAGAAAATGAAATAAACCATGATATAATTTGGATTATGGCTTGTTTTGATGATTGTAAGGCTATAAAAAGAACAATTCCTTGTGGAAACGCGTTACACTGGTTTTCCTTTCACTGATTTTGTTGGTCTCGTGTTTCCACACTGACATCTACTAATATCTAGACGCACGCTAGTGTATCGCGCCAAGTTAGAAAAGAAACATCACATCAATTTAATTGTCGAGAACGTATACCATTGTAGCACGATGCCATAGCGTAAGTGTATAATATCCAGAAGCATAGATGAACACATTTCAATAACAATGCGGCACAAAAGCTTAAGTTGTGGTAAAATGGAGAGCAATGACCCACCTGACAAAAATTAACTCGTGTAGGAATGTCAGCTAAGCGACTTTCAAAGCAAAATTTGACCCTTAATAACGTTGCAGATGTGTTACTACCAGCTAGCTAGCTACTTCTAGTCCACTCATCACCATGTTAATTCCTATAAGGTGATTACTCATCGATACAGAGATGGCGGGAAGACTACCAGCTATGAAATTGGACGAATTACGACACGAACTGCAGACCCGTCAGGTTTACAGCCTGAGGATGTAACGGGAATGGCGTGGAAGGGCCCGTAAATACGAAAGTATTGCTGTTAGTATTGTCGGCATCATCTCTCATTAGACGGCCAAAATTCGAACAATGACAACGTGTGCAGGGGCAGCGCCAAACCCGGCTAAAAATAGCAGTGCCCGGGCTCGTGCTCTAGTAGAAGAAAATTTATACGTTATCGAATTGTTTGTTAAAAGGTTTTTCACCTCTTGAGCCTTCTGCTGCACGCACAGCATTGAATGCAGTGCAACGGGACACTACAGTAAAGACCGAACTTTGCTGCACTTCACATTGTTGCAGAACCTTTCCTACAGCACAGGTCCTTATCCTTAGGGCTTCGTTGGGCAGATGATCGAACACGATTAACGCAAGCTAAAACCCCTTTTACTGCACAGGCTAGTTGCTGACGTCACTGATGGCTGACGCTTTTGGTAAACAACCTGGACGTGTTGCTAACGTCGGCGTCGTTCGTGTTGTTCTTTTTGGAAAACGGTTAAGATCCCGTGCGTTTCTTTAGCAAGACAATAGTACGACGTGCAGTGAACGTTAAACTGCGTGTGCAGAAACACTGTTGTATAGCTTGTAAATGTTTTCTTTTAATACTCAATCACATTGTATTAAACATGACATTTTATTAGTGACATTACTTATAAACGGTCAGTAAGAGCATTTTAACATGCTTTATGAAAATTGTTATACTGGCTGATTTTTTTTTAATTATTTTCTTGGTCTGGTGTGTTCTGTTAGTTTGTGCAGTGGGGATTTCAATACAGTACAGTAGGGATTTCAATAAACTGGCAGAGCGATAAAGCTGTTAATTTAACTACTAATGGGGTTTTATGACTGGATTCTTCGTGGCCAGGGACGAGCGGTGGATCTACACGGGGCGGAAGGGGGGGGGGGGGGAGAAAAACTCTTTAGAGGTCTGTAATGTTCCTCGAATTAAATAAATTATTAAATAATTATTAAATAATTAAATAATTAAATAATTAAATAATTATTATTTAAATTAAATAATTATTATGTACTGTATACTTAAAGGGAAGGTCTTAAAATGATTTCACATAATTTAGAGAGTGGAAAAGTCGGAAGAGGGGCAGGGAGACGGGAAGGAAAAAGAAAGTGGTAAGTGGAGAACGAGAAAAGAAAGGGAAAGGGGAGCGGCCGAGGGAGAAGAGGAATAAGAGGTGGAAGTCCCGTTAACACTTCCACAACTCAACGGAAAAGTCCCGCTAACTCTATTGAACAAACATGAGAGGGTTGTGCCAATGGGAAAGGAGGGGCGGGGGGTTGAGGAGGGGAAAAACGAGCGAAGAAGGAAAGAGGGGAAGGGGAGGGTCGAGGAGAAGGGGAGGGCTGAAGAGAGGGATAGTTTTAAAATCTCGGAGGAAAAGTCCCGTTAACGTTGTCCTGTTGAGCAAACATAAGAGTGGTGCCAAATGGAGGGGAGGGGAGTTGTAGAGGAGGAGAAAGACGTGTGGAAAAGGAAAGTGGGGAAGGGGAGGGGCGAGGGGAAAGGGAGGGGTGAAGAGAGGGGTCGTTCCAAAACCTCGGAGAAAAAGTCCTGTTAACACTGTCTCATTAAACAAACATGGGAGGATTGTGGCAAGCGAGGGAAGAAAAGGAAGGGAAGAGGAGAAGGGTAGAAGATGGGGAAGAAGAGTAGCTGAGCAAGGGGAAGGGGAAGAAAAGTAGGAAGGGGAGGGAGAGAGACGAAGAGGCCATTAAGTCTCTCTCGTTAACACTTACATCAGACAAGATATTCATATGTCACTGCACCAGGTTGCGCTGTAGATGAGTAAAATTAAAGGATCAGTCTAACAATGAAATACTGCAAACGCAATTTACTTTCCTAAAAAGACCAAACACTGTGAGAGGCTAAGACCGGGACATTCAATCCACCGTGCAGCATGTACGGGTCCTGCTAGTGTTTATTTAGAAAGCATTTTCACTTCATGGTTTAATTTGTGGCTAGGGTTATATTTTTCGTATATTTGTGTTGTCTATAGAGCAGTGACACGACGTAGTATTATTGTATATAACTGTATGCTGGAGCCTTAATGGGTTAGCTGCAAGGGGCACTGCAGAGTGAAACAGAAAGGCGTCATACTGAAGCCGATGCTGTGAAGAGTGATTTCTTAGACCTAAAACGCGCGATTTTTGTTGTTGGAGAAAACAACGGTATTTTAAGCCTCAGAAATCCGCTCTTCTGTTGTTTTTCCCTCCATTTTTATGTAGTGCACCTTGTAGTTACGCCCTCCAAAACCTATACTGGTGCCAAATGGCGTATACAATAAGGCGGCAAATGTCACTGCTCTATTGTGCAAAATGATAGTATTATTGGGTGTGTCACCGCATTCCATATGGAAAGGTATTGGGCGGCTGAAAGCAGTGGCAGCATTCTGTGTTGCGTCGGGAAGATTTTCCTATTTGGTCTTAGGGATGTTGGTTAATTGTGTACTTGTTTGTTTGTTTCACTGTTAATGATTAGTTCCTTGGATAATGTGGTGTTAGAATCTTAGATCCTAACACCACATTATGACCTGTATAGGTTAGATCACCGAATAAACGAAACTTCACTTATAACAAACTGTTGTTAATCGTACTCTTTGCTGCATATTGTTGTTTGGATAAATTGGTTTAACATAAACTGAACCTGTAGTTCGGTCATCAAGCTTGTTTGCTCCTGCTGAAATGAATTACGACAGTTAAAATACCATGTTTGGGTTGTCGTGCTTTACTTTGCTGGTGATGTTGAATATCAGTGATTCTTGAACTCAAGTATAGTGATATATCGTTCAAACGTAAGTAGAAAACATTTGCCATGCATGGGTAAAAACGATCACGTAAACACTGTCTCATTCTTACGGAAATGATGTTGAAACCTTCGTTTAACACATTTTAAGGATTTTTTTTTGTTTATTCAGTTTCACGCATTTCTCTATTCGCTGTAGAGTGTTTTCCTTTAACTTATAAATTACTCCAAATATATATATGGGTGAATAAACAGCACTGATATCAACTGCAGTTTGCTAGTTTTGCACCACTTTTAACGCGTCGTTGCTGTTTTACGACGCTTGATGAAAAGAAAGCGTAATAAATACCGAATACAAAGGAGCCGACTTCAGGAAACAGAATAGTTTAATTTGCGGCGTTAGTTGCTTATGCCCGCCAGGGAGTTTCAACGCTTGGTCAGTTTGAAAGCGTAAACATCAACATGATTATGAACACAAGCCGAATAGTTTTTAATTGTTGATAATGCTAACAGGCGGTAATGCTTTGAAGGCATGAGTAATTAGAGGTTAGGGAAAATGTGAATGAATAGTGAACGTCTTTCGTTTACAACAGTTCACTCTGTCTTTCTTGTAAACTACGGAACGCCGTTCGTTCATCCTTGAAAACTTTTTCCCTGCTTTGAATTTCAAATGCTTATTCCATACTCTCTGGATAGATCTGAGTTATGTTAAGTCTCTCGTCAGTTAACTCTGGACGGTCATACGTTACTTCCCAAAGAGCCTTGCTACCCGGATCTGTTTTTTCAGTTGTCTTCCCTCCAAAATCCAAGTGAATAGTTATTGTATTGTTCACTATTAATTTTTTTATTTAAATAATTTCTTTGAGCCTTAAGTCAGCCGAAGCAACTTAATGCTTGTATGACTGAACCGGCTCAATTATGAACATTACCAGACTTTTAGAGAAGAAGATATATCTGGTAAAGGGAGGTGCGAACCCGGGGATTCGATCCAAGAAACCTCCGATCATCGTAGGGGCCGAAAGATTGTACAGAATGGGCCAGAATAGTTCCCATAGCCGCTGAAGGAGCATGGCAGCCTCTCATGCTACCCTGGCCGGTAGTCCTGGCGGGGACTTTGCCAAGGTCCCCTTTCCCCAAAGTTCCCCTTTTACAATTGTATTGTAAAATTTCTTACATTGTAATCATGAACTTCAAAGGGTGTTAGCGAGCGTTATCCACTCCTGGTCATGTGACCGACGAAGCCCATAAACTCACCATACCTACAACAATGTATAGCCGCGTGTCCTCTTAACAATACCTTGGCATCCCCACTCCAAATTGCCATCCCATTCCCAGCTATCCAACTAGTAAGTCGCATTTCGATATTTCACAATTTGAAATTATTCCTCCCATTTTCCTCCACGAACCTTATTTAGGTTAGCAATTGCCCCCACAATATCATTTATATTCATCGTCATCCCATTAGAATTATTTATAGGTGATTAGCCAGAGATAGGTGAGTCTTTTTACTTTTTAAGTTTTAACTTTTAACATCAAATCCTGAACAACAAACATGAATAGCGTTAACTACCACTTGTAATTCTTTCATAAGTCATAATTCCGCCTGTAATCCAGCCCTTGACGCTATATCTGAAGACGCTGTGTTCTGGCAGCAGGGATGGGCGATATTGCGATATTTCGATATTATCACGATACACAACACACGCAATAGTGTTATCGCAATGCGTTTCGTGCTTCGCGATTATCGTGGCTTGGAGCTCACTTCATCTGGTTCACGTCGGATCACGGCGTGTCAATAATTTTGCTAAATCTTGACCGATTTTGACGTTCAAATATACCATTTAAATCGCTTTTCGCCAGCTTTCCATTGGTGCAAACCATAAGTCTCCAGCTGCAACCGTTCGGAAGTTATTTCTAATAAACTACCTTACATTTAAACAAACATGGCCTTACATTTTTAAACAAACATGGCCTCCACATGGATATTCAACAATACTGATGCAAACCTTTTTATCTATTTATGTAACATTAGGTTTAATCTAGAGTCAAACAACATCGGGCCCCAAGAGATACCAGAGGGGATATTATTGTGGTAAAAATGGTGTAAACAAAAGATGCGAACAAAGGATGCTTGCTTTCGAAACCGAGTTGGGCGCAAATTTCATGACGTCGAACGCAAACAAATAAATCGAGAAGCAGCCGGGCAAACAGGTTTACTGGAAAGTTTTGATAAAAATAAATAAATAAAAGGCAACAAAGGGTATAACCTCATTACCAAGAATCTTGTTTCACCACAGCAAAACATAATCGCTTACGAAACACATTATATAAACAACGCTAAAGAGAAATTAACTTTAAAGAAAAGTGATATCATATAGCCAAAACCTTTTTGCTGAGTGCCAGTTAAAGTTGAGTGAACATGCTTCGGCTAGAAACTCAGAGGCAGCCATTTTCCCCTCTGGTATCGATACCTTCAATGGCGAAAACTGGTGTGTTCGACATGTCAACCTTTTGCATTTTGACTATTAAAGGTACATACCTCCACGTTGGCTTTCCTGTATTGACTCAGTTTTCCAACATTACTTCAAATGCATGTAAATGTTGCAAACGGTTTTATTCTCCTCTTTTTTCCCCAAGTCCGGGACGGTTTTGTAACATTCACTCCAACGTATGTAAATGTTGCAAAAGCTAAATACGAGTACGATGCACGAAAATAGGAAGATGGCATACCCTTTTAAAACAAGTGCTAGAATTTCCAGGCCAGCTACGCTGACTGTTTCGTAAAACAAT
>JAHWFP010171258.1:10509-52087 GCA_023313725.1 Lithobius niger
AACTCGCGGAACGGCCACCACCAACCACTACGAGCAAAGAAGAAGGACGGGATGTAGTGCTCCAGAAATTCGTCATGAATTTGTGTAAATAGTGTATATAACTTTAATTAGGCCTGAAGAAGGTCCGAGGAAAGGATCGAAAATTTTCCAACTTGCACAAACCAGTTGAGTGTGTTAAACCTTTAATACTTTGAACATTATGCTTACGAAACCTCAACGTAAAATGCCCATTTTCAATTAGGCATATTTCTGTGATTGGCCCTATATTTGAGCATTAAGGAATTTTTCTGTACCTAGGAAGGCCGAACTACACCAAGTATGTGAAGCAGATTTTTCCTAGAGCAGAGTATCTTAAGAAAATCAAATTTGAACCCCTGGTTCCCTCTAAGCGCGATTGGCTGAACTATTATTTCTGTGATCAAGCCTATTTCTGTGATAGGCCTATTTCTGTTATTAGGCCTATTTTCAGTGATTTGGCCTATTTCTGTGATTAGGCATATTTCTGTGGTTAGCCCTATATTTGAGCAACAAGCAATTTTTCGATACCTAGAAAGGCTTAACTAGGCCAAGGATGTGAAGCAGTTTTTTCCTATAGCAGAGTATAAGAAAATCAAATTTAAATCCCTGGTTCCCTCTAAGCAAGATTGGCTGAACTACCGATTCTCTCCTTACCGTGTTTGAGTAGGTTCCTACATAAACTCTAACGGAAAAACTCAATATTTCATTTCCTTGGCCATTTCGGATAATGTGCAATTTGGTCTATAACATATGCCAGCACTGCAAAGGTGTTACGCATTGAAACCAGCTCTATTTTTATTAGACTGCTGAGACTACAGAAGCCAGGTTAACTAAGGTGATATAAATTTGGATCACCTCAAAACTTATTTAAACGGGGTCATGTAAAGCAACTACGAAATCACAAATGGTACTGCCTCTTTAAAAAAAAATTCCCTACTGGAATAACTTTCACAGCAAAGAAGACTCAACTGCATTCAAAAAAAAAAAAAAAAAAAAAAAGAGTCCCTCAGCTGACACTACACGACTGCATTGGAGGAAAAACAGGAAGGTATGTTACATTACAGATTCGGAAATCCGCAAAGAATTTATAGCATTACAATCAGGTTACCCTGTAATCTGTGTAATTGAAGAATGGGTTTGTACGCTACTCGCCCGTAAACTTAATTATTCAGGTCTTTTCCAGTACTGTAGTATGTTTTCAGGACTTGTCAACTAACATTCAAGGAGCACAAATGCATAATTAAGACACAATTAAAAGATGGTTGGCTAAATATGGTGCGTTTGGGTAAAAGACAAAATCTTTCGCTAGTGTGTTTGTGTAGTGGTTTCTCCGCCCCCCCCTCCTCAAACACTTCTAACCCTATGCAACCCTTGCTGGCATAGACTTTAAAAGGGTCCTCTTTACACATCAGTCTTCAGGCACAAAAATCTGCCACTAATGAAAACGTGTTGTAAAACTATTAAACCTGTGAACCAATTGGGTATACTCTACAACAGACGTACGTAAGTTGGTAATCAAAGAGCTAAAACAAAGGAGAGCTTTCTTTTGTAAAGCCCTTTGACCCAGTTAAAAGATCAACTGGGACAGCTGAACTTTACTGAATAACATTATTCTAAAGGATAATTAATACAAAAGACAGGCATCCAAGATGACACGAAGATAACGTGGGCAACGTGTTTATGACAGATTGGTGTTCATGCTGCACTTGAGGTGTGTGGAGGCTTGTGGTTATACAAGTGCCGTTTACAAAATTTACTATACATGCCGAAAGTGTAGAAGAAGGGTAAGTGTTGTACGTAAGCTTTCTGAGTAGCAATAGTCATCGTTGTTATCGGCGTGAATCAATCGGTGATCCTATATCATTTATTATATAAGTGAGTTAAACATACAACGTCAAGTAATAATACCTTCTTCCTTCCCGATGAGTCTCTATTATAATAAGTACGGTTGTTGTGGAGATTATTTTTAGTTAGAGACTGTTGCAAGCGAGAAGCATCGACATCCTATGTTTAGAAACAAAATGTACAAAAGACAGTTGGTAGTTATGGCGTATAGAAACAACTGAGACTGAGGCAAAGGATAAGTAATGAAAGACTTGAAGTAAATGGTAAATTACTAAGACTGGGTCGATCCAGCTAGATTACCGATTCCGAGCTTTACCGATGTTTGTGGTATCGGCTAAAGGAGGGATTGGTAAATAAAACCCAAATATGAGCAAAGTAAAGTAAGTTTGCCTCGCTCGGCTGAATTTTACATCGACAAATTTTCTTGGTTCTTCAACAGGTGAACAATTTTACCAGGCATGGAAGTGAGTTGAGTGGGTTCACTTAAAGGTACGCATTTTAGGTAAGCTGAAACTAATTTTACCGTTAAAATTCCATTTTTAATTTCCTCAAAAATACTTACCTTTCATTCTAGCTAACCTTGCCTAAAAGAAGGCAGGCCAGCTGAACTGAACCTTTATCAAACCTCCAAGTTCAACTGAACACATAAGAGTTGTTACTAGCCTTCTAATTTGATGTTCAATCAACATGCTCTCCAGAGCTGTCAAGCTGTATTACCGACTTATAATGCAGCATGCTGCCATCACGTGGTTCTCAAATCTGTTTCTCCCAACCCGCCACACCCACATCTTCAACAGTGACCGAAGAAGGCATTCATATTTTTTCCAGGTGCACGCAGCTACTACTTCGGTTAATGGGATGCCTGACACAAGCCCTTAGCTCATGAACGCTCACCTATGAAGGGCGATTTAAATGATTTGGTGCCGTTTCATATGCCCGGCTATCACCTCACAGGTCCACTGAGAAATGTTTGTAGGTGACATCTCGGTCCCACCAAATTTGAAAGTCTTAGGGAAAGCTTGTAAAATAAAGGGGTCCATTACTCTAAAATTTGTACATCCTGACCTCTGCCATTCCAGTTTTTAGTTGCTTGAAAATAAAACCGTTCTATCTCTGCATGGTATCTGTTTTTCACTTTGACATCCGATGAGTGACTTCAAAACATACTCTGATTTTAAATGTTTAGCTCTGAAATTTGGTAGAAAGTTCAGGTAGACACTGGACCAATCCTTGGAGGCCCTGAAAGCTGTTTTCATGAGTTTGTGCAGCACTCTTCATAGACTGGAAAGGACCAGATTAAGATTCCAGGCAGGATATAGGCTTCTTACCCTTTGTCGACTTATACTGAAAGCTTGAATCAATTTTGTTATAAGACTCTTCGTAATCTTCTCTCTGCTTAGACAAGACAAAACAGAATTCATGATGGAATATTGCAATTGTCAACACACCCACTTGAAATAGGTTTTCTAAAAATTTTGAAAGAAAGGCAACAGTGGGGTCACATGGATTCACCTTCTCTTCACACCAAGCAAACCAACTTAACTATTTCGATTTGTAAAACTTTATCGTTGAACTCGAATGACACCAAAGAAGTCACTCACCTGCCTCGAATGACAGTCCTGGTGCCACGAAAGATTTCTCAAAGTCTCCAGGCATAAAGGTGTAGTGCCGTCAAATTCCTGCGAATGGTCTTCGCATCGTGTTGACACAGCAAGTCTTCCCGGAGTGGTAATGGGACTGGATCCTCCATCTTCAATTCCATCAGACGTACAAACCATGGGGCCGACGGCCAAAGGGGTGCAATTACTATGAACATCCCCTTAGAGTCCCTGATTTAGCAGCACTTGGAGAATCGAGATTGGTGGCAAAGGCATACAGTTCGTACTCAGTCTGTCGGTCGCCCATGGCTGCTCGTCTGGAAATGGTGATATGAAGTTCTGCAGCTGCCGGTTCACCCTAAATGCAACCAGGTCGATGAATGGCATGCCCCAGCGAAGAAATAATGCCATGCATAATTCACATTCCGCTGTTGGGACTTAGTTTGACCTGGAAAGTTTGTCGCCAGAACGTTTTAGGTTTCCGGCTACATGTCTGGGTTGAAGAGTGACGTTTATCACCTGACGAAGCGAGAACAGATCCTTACTTCCTTCATCAAAGAAACGACCATCTTCCTCCGCCTGCAGTGGTTTACCTTATATGACTCCTACTACTTTGTTGCAAAGAACTGAAGACCACTCCAAGGCTGCCCACTTCACCACACGTAGCTCCAGTACATTTATGTGCAGTTGCTCTTCTTCCGGTGGCCATTCCCCCGATGTCTGGTAGGATTCAATGTGTGCATGCTACCCCTGAATTGATGTGTCCGTAAAAAGTACATCTGGTAAGGGCCTGTTTACTGGAAACCTGGTGTTCAAATTGTATTGGCTCAGTCACCAGTCCAAATCCTGTCGTGGAAGGTTTTTAGCGAGAGGGGATCCTTTCAAGCGCTCTGCACAACCATTCCTCCTACCAAACCAGAGGAGAGATTTTGTCCTCTAGGCCGCTAAAGGCACCTAACTCGTCGATGCACCCATCTTCCCAATGATCTTGCTGAGCAGTTGCGACCTTACGACTGTGAAACTAATCCTACCATTCCCTCAATCCTGCTCTTCTCTCTACAAAAGGCCCCATATCAAATTCTGCCTCCAAAAAAGTAAAAGCCTGATTGGAACTTGACTTTTTCTCGTTCAGAACCAAACCGAGGTCCAATAAAAAGGTGAGGTATTGTCACAGGTTTTGACTTAGGGCCATGTATGATTTCTGAACATCCAGTGGTCCAAGTGAAGAGTGGGTCTGATTCCGGAGCTGATGTAAGTAACCGAAGAGCCAACAGATAACAGAGGAGAAGACATATGGAACAGTGCAAAGGGCGAAGGAGGGCACTGCGAAATGATATATTAACCCATCCACGATGGAAATGTAAGAAATTAAACACCAAAGGGTTGAGAGGGATGCGCTGATACTAGGGATCGACCGGGTCGCAAAAAACCGAGTCCGAGCCGAGCCCGAGTAGTGAACCGGGTCGTAGATTTTCAATTTTTTTTTAAAGTTTAATAGATAGCTTTTTTACTTTGGTTTCGTCCTCTGTTTTATTTTGGGCTTTCAGTCATTTTCATTTTGCTTTTGTCCAGTTTTGTATTGTGCAGAGTGTAACAATGAAAGAAAGCAAAATAAAAGTGGACGAAAGCACACACAAAAAAACAGACGAAACCATCGTAAAAATACTGTAAGTTTATCAGTAATTCTTTCTTTCAATTTTTTAATTATAAACTTTAAAAGTAGTAAAATCAACAATTAAAATGATCAGTAATTCTTTGTTTCAAATTTTTTAATAATAAAGTGAAATGAAAAATAAAATGCATTTTGGTTACTTTGGTCTACCAATAGGCCTTTGTTGGCTTTAAGAAAAGATAAAATGGAAATGAACTGAACAAGTGTACTAACTAAGTAATTAATAATAATTTCCATTAGGCCTACATAAATTCAATTTGTGCTTGCACGCAGCAGTCAATAAAATATCAATTTGGGGTCAATGAGAGCAAGGCGGCTTTTGATTCGTTTCTCAACTTCATGAAGTTTGATTTTGTTAACTTATTTAGCGTAACTGGCATCCGGAAATTGTATTTTTGCTTTACACTTGAAAAATCGTTAGTTTTGGGGTTTTGGTTAACAAAAACGTCCAGTGATGTTTTGGCAAATTTCAAAACACGTACGAAAATTAAAATACGTTGTAAACGTGAACCGCCGAAAAACCTTCGTTTTACTAAACGAACAGAATTTTTTTTCTTGAGCGCCCAAATGCCTCGATTGTGCAAATCTCGCTGTTTTTTTTTAATAATGGACTAAATCGGTCAAACTCTTCGACATTTAATAGCCATCCATAAAATCTACCTCTTGGGGAAGCCCAAATACGAAAATTCCATCTAGAAGATCCACAATCAACAATTGAAAATCACTCAAAACCAACCGTAGCGCTCCTTCATCATGGCCGCCATTATTGAAGATTTGTACTCTTGTATTTTGATTTTATCCTTTCTATTTTAGGGCAAAAAGCCCCAAAACACTAGCTTAGTTGTAGTTTAGGAGGGGCTTCCATTTTATGGTACTTAACCTCACATACATGTGGATACAGACAATCATTTCAAGTGTGATACTTTTTATTGTGTTTGTCGGCCGCAATTCTTATGAAAAATTTCCACAACGATCGATTTTGTCTTTTAACTTTGACGTTAAACGTTCCAATTAACTTAATGCGTTATAGCATCCATCTAAGCTAGATTATTTAACCAGTTTTCAATCTTTTATATATTCTTTTGCCCCCTGAAACGCTACCATTTGTCCTAAGTAATTAGACATCGGCATTCTACCGGACACAAATTTTAGTGTATATATGTTTGCTTTAGTTCTCCTCTAAACCCCACTGAGACCATCCGAATGCCACTGCTAGCTTGTTCTTCTATTAAAACCAAAAGATATTTATAAAAGATCTGTTCCCAAGCATTCCGAAAGTCAAACTGTGCATAAAAATCTGAATCCTCAATTCCCCCCCGCCATGCTTTATGCATTACCCAAGCCAACGTACTAAGCTTTAACCAGAGCCTATTCACATTGCAATCATGTAAATATTTATTCCATAGTCAATATTTCAAAGAAAAGGCCTTTTCCCAAAGTTCACTTGAGTAAAACTCAAACTGGCCTATCTTTACATGTCCCTACTCCTTCTAACGGCTCTGCACCAAAACCCTTTGTCCCTCCGACTTCTCCTCCCACTTTCCATTGTTCTCCTGGCCCTGAGCCAATCAGACGCCCCGCAGCTCTCCTGCCCGTCCGCGCGAACTTCCGGTCTCTAGCATAAAAAAGCCCCCACACCCCTCCCTCCTCAGCACAGCTCACAGATCTCTCAAGCTAGAAGGGTCACGCCAGTCGGGAGTGAAGACGTCACGTCCATAGGAAGCCATGCCGGGCAAAATGGTAGTGGTTCGTATGTTGTAGTTTAGCTTTTGAAAGTTTGGTTTAGGACCCCATATTCTAAATTCATAGTTTAAATTCGTAAACTTAACTTCTAGCTTAGAGAAATTATGGTGGTGACGCCTTAAGCGGCATATTAGGTTTCCTCACCCCATAACGTCAGAGTGGTTCTCTTACTAAAAACCAAATTTTTCTAGTTTATTTTAAATGGATTTTTAATCTAAACTGACGGTTTGATCTTTGTGGAAGTCGAAAGAAACATACTGACTGAAGCCTAAGTATAAAATTTCCGGGCTTTTTATTTCTTAGAACAGTTTCTGCGGGAACTAAGGGAGGTTGATCTTTTATACTTGGAAAACTTAGAAACATAACTGTGGACGGTTGATCGTGTATAAAACATACTGTCAGATAGACTGTAATCAGTTGAGGCTGTTCAGACTTGCGGGTGTCTCCGGGAGCACCTAGTAATACTTTTTCTATTATGAAAATTTAAAACTTTATTCCTAACACAAGTGTTGTTGGTCTGAAAAATGTGAATTACTAAGTTGTAAATTCAAACTTGTTGCTTTTAATTAATTTGATTCAAAAGCTTTCCGAAGCAACCTACGATGTAAAGTGTTCTTTTATTCTCTGTTGCCAAAAATAAAACCAGGAGTTTTAAGCTTCAGTTCGTTTGCTAGATTGATTGTTTAAGTGTAAAATATTCATAACTATGTAGCCCATTTGTAACTTTTAGCTTATATAAACAGTTAAATTCCACCGTTGGTGGCAGTGATTACCAACAGTATTAAGGTTAGGCCCCTTTAATTAGGACCCGACGCTCCATCCCCCATGCTGGGACTGTAGCCCAAAGTTGTGCTTATGCCGTAAAAGTCGTCGTAAACACCGTAGAACCTTAGACTGAAACTCCATGTACACCAGGGAAACCGGGGGCGTTACAAGCACCTAAGCAGTCGTAGCGTCCGCCGTTACAACGTTTATGGCGTTTCAGAAAATCATTTTCTGGTTTTGAGTGTTGCTTATTATCCCACGTGAAACATCCTGTTTGGCGCGATTTCAACATGGCCGCCATGGTTCCATTATGATTTCACGGAAATGCTTGTGTTTCGTTCGTCGTTGAAAATCATGAGAAACATGAAGTTTCACAATAATAAAAAATTAAAAGAGCAACCACAATGCAAAATTAAAACGGAAAGCAGCCTATAAACCTTCACACTATCGCTGATCAGGTGAGAACAACGTGAAGTAGCTTAACTAACGCCGACTTTGCACACGCTTTCTCAAAACGGAGAATTTTAATTTTAGTTCATTACTGACAATAATTATTCTCTAACACAATTACAGCCATTTATTTGATTTTTTTCCTGTGCACCTTAATGAATTATCTATTGCGTGCTAGTAGTTGTAGGTGCCTTCAAAAGGTAAAATGAACTATGAAAATAAAAATAATTTTTTCAACAAATAATTATTACCACGTTTGTACTCAGTCGAATTTTTTCCGGGTCAAAAATAACATTACCCGGTGTAAAGGTAGGATAACAAAAGCTTGAGATTGGTTAGGAGAACCGGCACCAAAAATCAAAAACTCGGGGAGTCATTTTTTTCTTGCGCTAGGCCTATTTCCAAGACTCCAAACTTTAAAATTACGTATCTCCACGCAAAATGGACTTAATCAACTCTGGTTTTCACCATTTAATAGCCCCACTCTCTGTCTACGATCCTACGGAAACAGAACTTTAAATTTCATCATACTTTTCATCACAGCCATTTGAAAAAGTACTGAAAACTTGAGCGCCGCCGCACGCAATTCACGTCGCCGTTTTCCACCAAACTTGTAAATATTTATTTGTATTCTTAAATTTATTACAGGCATAAAGCCGACTAGCTTAGTGTTGTTGTAGGAGTGGCTGCCAATCGGCACTCAACCACATACATGTATGAGGACCTGTAATCGACGTTTTTATCTATACTAAGGTGATGATTTTAGCAACCATGAAAACTTCGACTGCACTCTTGTTATTATCTGCGGCTGCAATAATACTTTAATTTAATGCGTTTTAGCATTCAAACACAAGATGGTTTATTTTAATCTTTTGCTTAGTGCTTTTAAAGCAATCTTTAACGTAAATTTTTTCCATGGACTCTACCTTGTTCAAAAATGGCAAAAGTACTATTTTTATTTTACCAGACATTTTAGGGTTATATCTTGTATTTTATTTCAGGGCTCCGACCATAGTAACCTCATCCGAATGTACAGTAAAAGCCTTTTCCTTCTATTAAACAGTTTATTTCGTTTTGAGCAACAAACTCCGCCCCCCCCCCCTTCCTTCAATAGTTGCGATGCCTAACATCATAGTTTAAATCAAAAAAATGTATAGGCCTATTCACGTTGTTATGAGTTCAAAACTCGATTGCACTTTCCAAGCGAAGGCCTCCCATGCCCCAAAAGTCGGCAATTCCCTTTGCTCTAAGAGTAGCTCCGATTCCCTTCCAATCAGAATACAGCATTCAATTCCCCCTCCACTCAGAGCAGCGTAGCTCCCTCGTCCGTCTGCGCTTTCACTCCCTCATGCTTGAGTGACAGCCTGGCCGGCCTGAGTCAGCCCTTCCCTCTCCAGAGGTTCTCTACCCCACTCCACCTCCCCCCCCCCCCCCCCAAAAAAAAAAGTAGCTCTCCTACAGGGACGCGCTTTCCCTCCTCCCTGCTGCCAGGCAGCAGCTATAAAACCAAGCTGCAGGAGAAATTCGATAACATAGCTCAAGATCTCAAAGGCGGTCGGAGCAGAGATGTCTTGCCAGTCTGAGTGTTGCCATGCCGGGCAAGATAGTAGTTCTTAGGTAACTAGTTTAACCTTGAATTTTTATTTTGGAACTTTATTTCTAAATTATTAGTCTTAAATCTAAACTTAACTTCTAACTTTGAGAAAATTATGGGTAGTTAAACGCCATCGGCATTTCTGGTCTAGTACTCCCATAACTTAAGGGTTTAAGGTCCCCTTCCTAAAAAAACTGGCTTTTTTCTTATTTATGTGAACTCAGTGTTCTCTAAATAATCTAAAGATCACCAAGATCGCGCGTGTATTATCGTTGAAGGAGAGCTTTCAAATGGTTGTTTCCATATAATACTAATCTTGATTCAGTGTGATAGTTGAGTGATTTTAGTGCAAGGGTTGCTAATTTCTTTCAAAGACTATTTTACTTAATGTAAGGATCATTTTGTAACTTACAGAGTTGTGATAACTCAAGTTGACTTTTCTTGTCAAAATTATGTAACGAACTCAATTTCAGTTCAAGTGCAGATTTAAATGTAAATCCCAAGTGTGCTTTTAGTTCAAAGCCTTTCAGTTTTTATTCTTGTAAACAAACTAGTTAACAGAATGTAGATTGTAAATTGTCATATTAAAATACAAAAGAGAGTTGTTTTAAACGACAGTTTGACTTCCGAGTCCGATTTAATTTGCAAGAGTTAAATAACTAAAAACCATTTTTATTTAAACTCCTAAGTAGGCAATTAAAGACAACCCTTCGTGGTGGCAACGAACCATGATTAGATAGTACAGAAATTCTTAGTTAGGACTTAGACGCTCTACTCCTAACTGTGCAGTAGACACTGCTATGCTATTTTTCCGTAAAAGTAAAAACAGTCACTTATGAGTACTTCTACCTTAACCGCAACTTCACCAGATGTCGGTGCCAGACAGTAAGTACCTCAAGACCCTGTAAGCGCCGCTACACCGGCCCCGGGTCAGGTATCTACCCGGACTCGGTCAAACCCTAGTTGATACACATCATCCAAGTCTATGTGTAGAGGGGCCAATATTTTGAAGTGTTCGTTCTACAGGTGTTGATTCAGAGAAGAAGATTAAATATTAGCCTCGTTCTCCTTTTCTTTTTTTTTAAGATTACTCTCATAGGACTGTAAATACCCTTGTGTTTTCTGGTGCACGACAATAGGGTGCTTTCTCCAGGACTTTCTTGATTTCCATGCTTAACAACGGGACTTCTTTTTTGTTGTAAAACTACTCAAGAGTAAGTGGCTGGTGCAAGGGGGTACACACCCGAACCGCACCATCGAATGAATAAACAAATCTGCTAATTTTTCTGTAGCCTGCATATGATAACGAATTCTGCCCCACACCATCGGCGAAAGGGTGCAGGTGACTCTATCAATGAGTCAGATTCTGGAGAACGGCCTTCCTCCTCCTCTTTTTCTTGGACCCACAAATCTTCTCCTTGATAAAGGGCCTCCTCAACAAATGTTAAATCTGCCTTTTCCTTGATGCTGATTTTGACCGTTGTCAAACAGTTACTGATGACTTGCCCGAGGTGCTTGCTGGGAAGTGGGGCACACTGTCTCGGAAGGTGTTCCAAAAGGACTCCTTCCAGTAAGGTCCAGAACTTGAACCTTGAACTTAGGATTTTCAGGTGCTTTCTTCGTCTTTCAATTCCGGAGCTAGTTCCAACAACTTTCCATTGAACAATAAAGAGAAGCCATAAATGGGGAGTAGTCTCAGCTTTCCAAGATGTCCTTTGGTATGCTAAATGCAGATTTTAAATCAGTGTCTCAACATTTGAAAATTTCATTAAACACCAGACGCACACTCCAGTTAAGGAATCAGTATGAAAGAATGACGCCATTTTAAACCACAGAAGATACTTCTCCAATTTCCAAGGTTTTTTCTTCTCTCAACTCAATAGGTGATGCTAAGAGCGACTTTATAGCTGCTGACACCCGAATACACAATTTCTGCATGAGAGCTGGCTCATAAACAAAAAGTAAAAACTTTTCATCCGATTCCGCCTACTTTAATAGCATCTTGATGTGGGTTGGTCTAACCACACGTGAATCTAGTTCCATAAGCATCTCTTCTGGCAGAAAAGCAGCCTCTGCAAAAGTCCGAAATTTCTAGATATGAGATGCATTACCTCCAATACAACGGAAGAAACGTGGTGGAATCCATGATTGATGATCGCTCAGACGACTGGGTCGGAAGTTAATGCCTGCCAAGCAAAAAGAAAATGGTGCAAACGACCCCCGACTGGAAAGGATGTGGAACAACTGTCAACGACTAAGACAGGTTCGGGCCTAGGTCCTGGGGAAGCATATCGTCCCCGTCAGCCAGGAATGGCGCTGCGACCGAGGGATCGGCCCTGTCCGCGACAGGCAGCAGTAGCCAGTCATCTTTGGCATCGCCATGGAGAAGGCGCTCGGAGGAGCGGGGTTGTCGAGAGTGTATGGGCCAAAATAGTTTGCCTTACGGGCGACATCTAAATGTGAAGCGAGTTTAGGAATCGGGCCACAGAATAACGTGTCCGACTTGTGGATCAGCTAGTTGCATAGTACATGACGAGTAGAATAGTTGAGATTCGGAGAGTTTTTCGCATAAGGCATTTGAATAAGGCAAGACAACCACCAGAGAGGCAGCTCGAAGTTCTAGTCGCAAAAGTCGGTCACTGTCACCAAGGCCAGAAGCAGGGAGTGAATCTTTGCGAGGCAGAAAAAGAAGTCCCAAACTCCACCTTCAAGTCCGCGTTAAGGAACTTTGACTGCGGTTAAGTATCAAAATTAGCAGTACCATCGCCTGTTGGGTGGAAAAAAGCGGTTTCCCGACCTGGATGTGGCGGTGGAGGATCCTTGTCGAGTTCCGAAGGTCGCCGTTGCCTAGTAGGAGGACACCATTATGGAGCAAAGTTGCGAGCAATGTTGTTGACTGGCCTAGGATCGATTGCTGGCGAAGAAGCCGGTCGCAGAGACCAAAGCCAGAGCCTATGGAGAGACCGTAATTCTTGTGTGGCTTAGGTGCCAGCATCGAGAGCTTATAAAAAAAAGCAGTCCGGAATGATATCCTTGACCGTCTTTATAGGTCTAGAAGAGGGATCTCTGACAGATGGGGATCATCAGTTAAGGACGAGGCAAAATGAGTATGACGAGAAAGAAGGACGTCAGAAGAGACAGAATGTACAAAATGGGCCTCAACCCTGAGTCTGAGCAATCCGAGTCGGCAATCGGCATTGGTCGTGACGGCCTTGGTGGATGAACAGATTGAAAGGCCAACGATGAGTCAAGTTAGTGAGCGTGTCCTAAGGTTACAACTTTGTCTTCATAGCGGCAGAGGCAACCCAGTCCTGTGTGTATTGGGTTGGCGGGGTCCGTTGACGTGCCGCTGGTCGCTTGAGCGTGAAAGAACGGAGAGCCGATTCCTCCATGAGTTATGCACCCGTTCCTTGGAAAGTGGTTCAGTGGGACGGTCGGCGCCAAGGGACTGCAAGCTGACTGAGCGCTGCGACAAGCCCGAAGAGAGATCAACTGGTCCCTCGGTAGGACGAGCTAGCTTGTGTTTGTCAGCAGAGCACCTGGCATTTGACTTGAAGCTTGAGGCGGGCATAGGCTTCCTTAGCCTTAAACAGTTCGTCTTGAAGCTTCACCAAATCTGGCATGGGCCGAGCTTGGCGGCATTGGATCGGGGACTTGGTAGTCATGTCGAACGTGGGCCTGTCCGGCACCGATGGGCCGACGGGAGAGGCACCATGTGAACGGTCATCAACCAAAAGGGCCCAGGCGATAGGCGACCGTGGGCAGGCCGCGGATAGAGTAGAGAACCCAGGCAACGGGTGTCTTCCATTAGGGGGAGGAGTGGCCATCCTGGCCAATGTTTCCCTGAGTGAACCCTTAGCACGAGGCATTTGAGGGGCGCGGAGATCACAATGTATTCAGGAGATAAATCGACGTGGTCGAGACGTAGAGAACAAAAGATAACACGTCGGCCGTCAACGGCCCTTTATAACGGGGCTGGGCAGAACAGTTGCGCAGTGGGTCGCAAGCCTGGCAAGGCTCCTAGAACTCTGCTGACAGCTCAGGTAATGGATACTTTCATCGCATACGAAAAGTACAATTTTGGCGTCTTACATTCAGGACAATAGAGTACTTGAGAAGAAGAAATAAGTCCAGTTACGGGGTTTCCTAGTGACTGAAAATTTTTAAATATCAATATTCAATACGGTAAACAATTCCACAGTTCCTGAAAGAGCATGACAGCTTTCGACACTGCCCTCGCTGGCAGGTCTTATGGGAACTCTAGCAGGTTCCCCTTTCCGTGACTAATCAGGTGAAGCTTTTTCCAACCAGCTATGCTGAGCACTGTCACTGAAACGCCAGAATGATCACTATTCTATACATGATGATCATAAATTTTAAAGCTGACATTTAAATGTAAGGTGTCTGCACAGATCCCCAATTATCTCACTCGCATCACCGGATGATTTTGGTAACCACACTGCCAAGCACCAGGGGGCACCCGAACAACGTGAACAATATCAGCAAAATGTTCAAATTAATTGACTACTGAGTACCGGCCAGCCGGTCAAATCCCACGAACAACCAAGTTACATTTGAACTCTAACTCTAAAAGTCGTCAGAAGATGTGAAAAAATTATAAATATTAAACTTAAGAGAGTTGTTTCTCACGCATATTTAAACATAGCTGTGGTTTTGACCTTTTTCTACAATTACTTTACAGTGTGAGGGGACATGCACCACACAAAAAAATGTCCACTAAGAGTGGCTCCACACACACAAAATAACAATGCACAACATACTTCAAACTTCTATAAAGAGATTAAGGCGAGTGGGATTGTATACAGTATTACGAACCTTGGCATAATTAAGTAAGCCTTTAGCTCCTAAAGGAAAATATGACTTTAGATTTGGCTAAGGTTTGCATACTTAAGGCAAGTTAACAAAGAAGTTAGTTACAATAAATTATTTATTTATTTGTCATACACAAGGTACAATGTTTGAGTAAAAATAATAAAAAACTACCTAAGTATGAGAGATGGGGAGAAACTTGTGAGGGACAACCAGTCCTACGGGGGACGTAAGTTAGGGCAGCTGACTGTCCTTAGTCTGCTGCGCTAATTTACTTCCCACCTAGGACTATGGTTGGCCCCGATAGGTTGCTCCTCATGCCTTATAATTAGTTAAAGCATAAGGGAACTTATACGGAAAAGGAATGCTTTCGAAATAAGTTGACCAAGTTCAACCTCAGAAATTTCTTAGAGACCAGAATTTGTAGCAATACAGTCTCGCTAGGCCATTATTAATTTGAAATTTATCCTGAATAGGACCAGAGTAAGTGGTTTACCCTTCTCGATCTCTACCACTTTGTGGTTAAACAATATTATTATTATCATCATTGTTGTGGTGTTGTGTATTAAGTTTTCTGAACAATATTTTTTAAACAGGCTATTTATTTTTGTGCAGCCATTTAGGCTAATCCCCCCCCCACAAAAAAATAGTTAAAACTTCCACTCGAAACAAACAAAGGAGAGGTGCTATTTAACCGATAATTTCTTCTTTAGAAGCTAATTCAGCCTAATTGATGGATTTTATTTCTTCTTCTTTCACCATGCTATTTACCTTAAAAATATTTTGTAATGGTTTTAATTGCACGACTACAAGTATGGATGCTACTGCACCATCAGAAAGTTGTTTGCGAGCCAGAGAAGGTACTCTATTATTAAACCAATGGGCTACAACGAAAAACCTAAAAAAGTTAAAATCTCCTTCCTCATAGATACAGTCCTCAGAACTTTTGGGGTCCAAATTTTATTAAGCAGAAAAAGATCAACTTCGTTAAACGGTTACTGCTTCATCACGTTTATATCCTGATCTGATAAACATAATATCAAGATATGTTAAAGGAATTTAATTAGCTGTTCGATTCACAATTCTCCACAGCTTTGGAACCTAGTGGCAAATAAATGTTATCACTAATTTCTTTAGTCAACTGCATAAAATATTAGCAAAATATTAGTTGTTTAATGTTAGGGAATGTTCAGGAGACCAAGAATCGTAGTACTTACACAAGGATCCAGCCTTTAAGTATCTTTTAAAACTAGAAATCTCACACAGGCAACACTTCACAAAACTCTTGAAAACTCACAAAACCTTTCAGCACAATTCTCTTACCTTGCTTAATAAATAATAATGGGGTACTTGTACGCCTAGCAGTTTGCTCCACACATCCTCTAAGGTTGTAGCCTCCTGAACGAGGGTACCAGTTTCTGGTGTCACAAATAATGATACGACTATGGGCATCTAAAAAATATTAGTCACTGTTAAGTTTGAATACAAACACCTACTAGGATTAGAATTGAACAATTTGTAACAAGCTAAGTAACACAACCACTTAAGTAGCCTCCCCAGCCCATATTTTTTTTTTTAACGCGGCCTGGTCGTAAAAGTCTGGAAAAATTCTGACCTTTCTTTCCGTAGAAAAAGGTTGTCGTTTATTGTCAGATTCCACTATGCGGAGAGGTGCTGCTTCACAGACTAGCTGCCTAGGTTCTTCGGGGTCCCAGAAGTGTGAAACAGGAAAGCGACCTTCTATATCATGTGAAGTTTCAAGTCGGGCTCTGAAAAGCAGACAAAGCTCCATCTGATTATAATGTAAATGTACATGGGAAGTTACCACTGCCTAACCATGAAATCACAAACTAAATACGCGTCAATTTCTACTAATAGTTAAGCCAAATGTTGTGTACTTCTTTAGGAATTCTGCGGTATTATAGTACAGGCCAACATGCTTCAATGTATCGCAGCTCAACTTCAAAGAAGAAGGCAATATTTCATTACAAAAGCTGTACAGCAAAGTCTTAAAAAGAACATTTTACCAGCCCCCAGTCAGGCCGGCTAAAAATGGTTTCTTCTTTGCCTAAAACATACTTCTGATAATTTTAGCATTACATTGTCCTCAATGGAATGATCTCTGGAGGTTTTCCGGTTGTGTGTATCCGCCTGCTTGCATGTTCCCACTGTGCCTGCACGACACAGTCCTCCTGTATATAAAGCGGCATCATGACCAATGTCGGCATTTATTTTCCTCTCAATCTGTCAGGAGGTGACTTGAGAGGGGAGGCAAGGCGGGCCCTTGCTTAAGTATGTTTTAGGCAAAGAAGAAACCATTTTTAGCCGGCCTGGCTGGGGGCCGGCAAAATGTTCTTTCTTATTTGCCAAACATATTAACCTGATAATTTTAGCATTATCAGTTGACCTCGTCAAACATGGTGGCGGGCACCGATCTGACGGGGTGCCCCGGGATGCAAGCAGGCTTTCCCCCAAAAAATTCGTGAATTTCGCACTTTATTCAGAACATGTGATGAAACAGGAATTTGTTTCACTTTCGTAGGGTTTGGTGGCCCTGAAAAGGACCGTTGTTCTAAGAGGGGTCTTGCTTCCCTCTATGGATGGCTTGCTTCCTTCTATAGATGGCTTGCTTCCTTCTATAGATGGCTTGCTTCCCTCCGAGATGGCTTGCTTCCCTCCGAGATGGCTTGCTTCTGCTTCGTTCTAATTGTTCTTAAGGGGGCTTGACCACAGTTCTGGCTGCGACAATTGGTCCCAGTCGGTGTAGTCATTTTTCTTCTCTTGACATGTTCCTCAAGTAGTGGGAGGTGAATGTCGTAGAGTTACGCCAGGAAGCAAGCTGCCTGTAGGATCTCTTCTTATGGGACGGCGTTATGGTGTGCCCATGACATGGAAACTACTCTGACCTCGTGCGCTGTCGCTCTTCCCTGCTCAGGTTTACTTTGTCGTAAGCGGTGTCGATGGTTTTTTTGATCCAGCGGGAGATCATTGCTGGTGAGGTTACGCCTGTTTGTAGGTCAACTGGAAGGAAGAGTTGGTTTCTGCATCTGCGGATGTCTTCGTGTTGGGTGCGGGTGATGTAAAACTGAAGTGCTCGGATCGGGCAAAGGAGACGTTCAGGTTCATTTCCTGGTAGCTCGGAGAGGGCTGGGAAGGTGATTGGTTTTGGTGGTTCACATGGTTTTTGAGTTTTTGCACGGAAGTCTGTTCTTGGGTGAAGTGTTACAGATGTGAAATTCGGGCTAAAAATGCAGAAGGCTGGGTCTGCGGACAGTACCTGAATTTCAGAGCAACGAGCGCTTGCTGCTAGTGTTACTAGGAAGAAGGTTATCCTGGTTAGGAGATGCTGAGAGCAGTCTTGCATCGGTTCGTACGGGGCTTCAATTAGGGATTGGAGTACGATCAATAAATCCCACTCGGCAACGAGTCTTCTTGTTGAAGGACGGTCGTTTTCGAATGAGCGGAGGAGTGATGAGATCCGATAGTCTTCAAGGAGGTTGGTTTTGTCTGCTACTTTGAAGACGGAGTTTAGTGCTGACCGCTAGACCAAGATGGTTGAGCCTTTGAGTTTTTCAATGTCGTAAAGGACGGTGAAGAATCTTAATAATTCTGGTAGAGAGGGATTGATTGGATTGATTTTCCTTGTGTGACACCAATGAAACCACTTGGACCAGTGACTGTCGTACATTTTATTTGTAGAGTTTCTTGTGGTCTTTGAGGCAATTCGGAAGACATCGTCCTTATGAATTCCTGCCTTTTTGAGAAGTTTGATGATAGTAGCCACGCGTGAAGGTTTATATTCGCAAGGTTTGGGTGTAATTTCGAGCCCTTTTGTGGTGACAGGAGGTCCGGCTGAAGAGGGAGGCTTCTTGGAGAGTCGACCAGTAGAGATAGTAGGCGAGGGAACCATGCTGCTGACGGCCAAAGGGGGGCTCTGAGGAGGAATAGGCTTTGGCTTTCCTCGGCTTTGTTTAGAACTTGTGGAAGAAGTTTGAATGGTGGGAAGAGGTAGGCGTAAAGGTTGTGCCACGGGTATGTCTGTGCGTCGATTGCTATGGCTTGGTCGTCCGGCATCGGGCTGATGTAGTGGGGAAGTCTGGCATTGTGCTTCGTGGCGAATAGGTCTAGCAAGGGAGTTCCCCAAATCGTGAAGAGAGATTCGCAGATGGACTTCTTGAGGCACCATTGCCCTGTTGGGGGTGCGCGGCGAGACAACGAGTCTGCTATGACGTTCCTGTTCCCTGGAATGTGAAGGGGAGCAGTGTGATGTTGTTTGTGATACAGAGGTTGAGGATTTCCAAAGTGAGGTTGTGGAGCAGCCTGGATTTGGTTCCTCCCTCTTTTCGTATGTAGGCCAAAGCCATGGTGTTGTCTGCCTGGACTTGAACGACTTGATTTTTGATGTGTGGGAGGAAGTGTTGTAACGCAAGGTGGATTGCTCGCAGTTCGAGATAGTTGATGTGGTGACCTCTGTCTTCCCTCCAGGAACCTGAGATTTCTAGGTTGTTCATGTGGGCTCCCCAACCCTGGTTCGATGAATCGGTGAAGATGAGTTGGTTGGGGGGGTCGGTTCGTGAAGCGGAGTTGTTTTGGTTAGATTTGTTACGTCTGACCACCAGTGGAGGCTGTCTTGAGGAAAGTCTTCGTGAAATGGAAATCGTTGGTCTGGGTCGAGGAGTGGGCTTGACCAGTGGTCGATTCTGTGGTGGTGAAAGGGCCTTGACATCCATCGTCCGTATGGAATTAGGTTTGCCATGGAATCCATTTTCCCGATGAGGGAGTTCAATTCGCGAAGGGAGAGGGTCGTTGGGCGCTGGAAAAGGCGAATGTGTTGGAGAAGGTCTCGTACTCTTTCGAGAGATAGGGAGATCGTGGCTGATAACAGATCGAATGAGGCACCTAGGAACGTGAATTGCTTCTGGGGGGTGAGACGTGACTTGGTTAGAGTGGTCAGTAGATGAATGGTCTTGTCCGTGTTCTGGAGGAGGCAGTTGGGGTCGTTGTCGTGAAGAGCCCAGTCGTCTAGGTATGCGCTGGCCTTGATTTGGACTTGATGGAGGTGTCCGAGAATTGGTTTTAGAACCATGGTGAAAATCCTTGGTGCAGCATTTAAGCCAAAGGGTAGTCAGCGGCATTCGAAGGTCAGATTGTTGTAGATGAAGCGGAAGTATTTCGTTGAGGACGGGTGGAGAGGGATGTGCAGGTAAGCATCCACTAGGTCTAGGGAGATGGTCCAGTCGTGCTGGCTGAAGGATTGACGAATGGATTCCAATGTTTCCATTTTGAAGTGTGGGTTGTCGATGAATTGGTTTAGGGGTTTCATGTTGAAAATGAGGCCTAGGCTTCCTGTCTTCGTTGGCCATGCAAAGATGATGCTGTAGAATCCCGGTCCCGGGTTGTGGCATTGTATGATTGCGCCCTTCGCAACAATGAGGTCGATTTTGGCCGAAAGGGGAATGGAGACCGGTGATGATAGGTTCCGTGGGGGTTGGTTTGTAAGTGGGGTGGAGAAAGGAATGTTGGGTGAAAGCCCTTCTCGATTATTGCAACGATTTCGGAGTTGCGGGTTATTTTCGTCCATGCAGGATAAAAGAGGCGGAGTCTTGCACCGACCGGGAGACGGGAGAGATTTTGGTAGTCCCAGTTTTCGTTGGGAACTGCGGCCGCCGAGGGATGAAAGACGGCTGCGGTGGTCCGGTGTAGCCTTGCGCTTCTGATGTGTTTTCGGGATGCTGCGTGGCCGTCCGCGTTGATCAGGCCGAAAGGGCCAGGTTTTCTAGCTGTTGTCTTTCCGTGGTGACTTTGGAGGGTTGGGCGGCTTGCTCCCGTCTTCTGATGTAGGTCGGTATTTGGGCTTGCTGGACCGAAAGGACGACCTGTCTTGCTGAAAAGGCTTGGGCTTCCAAGAAATGTCGAGGTGAGGAGCAAAGTTGGAATCATACCACGGAAAAGGGTATCCGATTCATGAAGTGGTTGGTTACGGAGGCGGTATCTGGTTGAATCGTTCAAGTTGTTGGCAGTTTTGAGGGCGGCCTCACGTAACAGGAATGTGTTATTGGATACAGCATGCGTTGCCCAATTGAGCGAGTAGTATGTAGCGAAGCTGGCTTTTTGAAAGAGCTGTGTGGTGAGTGACGAAAGGGTGCGGATTTCTTCTGGGCTTGCGTCCTCGGTGGGCTTTTCACATAAGGCGCGGTGTTCAAGACATCCGCTTGTGAGGCGGCGCGAAGGCTCATCCGGAGACACTTGTCGTTGTCGTACAAAACGAAAGAGGGCACCTCGATGCGCTTCGGGATGGAGAGAGCCGTGCCGAAGTCCAGCTTGACTTCACCGCACAGAAATTCCCGTTCGGGGTAGGTGTTGAAATTTCTTGGGATTGTAGAACCGTCGGCAAAGGACCGGAAGAAGCTTGTTTCTCGGCCGGGACGAGGAGCCGGTGGTTCGGTATCTAACAGTAATGGCTCACCTTTGTCTAGCAGAAGACCGCCGTTACGGAGGAGGCAGGTGAGGAGATACGGTAGTCTTCGAGGAGAGAGGTGTTGTTTGCTGCCTTGAAAACAGTGTTCACTGCAGAACGATAAACTAAGATGGTCTTTCTTTAGTCTTTCTTTGAAGTGATCACTGAGGAACTTCAGGAGATCTGGTAGAGGGGGATTAATTGATTTCCCTTCTGTCATGCCACTTGGTCCAGTGGCTGTCATACATGAGGTTAGTGGAGTCCCCGACTGCTTTGCTGGCAATGCGGTTGGCCTTGTCTTCAAGATTCCTCCCTTTTTAAGGAGTCTGATGACAGGTGTTTACTGTTTAGGGTGTTGAGGTTTGGGTGGAGTTTGGTTCCTTTCTGTTGTGTTAGAAGATCTGGTAGAAAAGGAAGACTTCTTGGCGTGTCGACTGTGAGGTTCAGCAGGTGAGGGAACCACGCTGCGGATAGCCAGAAGGGTGCAATCAGGAAGAAGAGGCTGCGTGAAAGATCTATCCTCATCAGAACTTGTGATAGGAGCTTGAAGGCGGGAAACAGGTATGCGTAGAGGTTCTGCCATGGAAAAGTTAGGGCAGCTACAGCGGTTGCTCGATCGTCTGGGACTGGACTGATGCAGTGGGAAGTCTGGCATTGCGCCTAGTGGCGAACAGGTCTAACATGCGCCCCAGATGTTGAAAAGATATTCGCAGATGGATTTCATGAGGGTCCACTCGCCTGTTGGTGGGTTTCGGCAAGATAGAGAGCCTGCAATTACATTCCTGCTCCCTGGGATGTGTAGGGGAAGTAATGTGACATTGAGTTTGATGCAGAGTTGAATGATGGCAGAGGACACCTGGTAGAGCCTGCGTTATTTCATTTCGCCTTCTTTACGGATATAGGCGATTGCCGTTGTGTTGTTGGCTTGGATCTGAACAACCTGGTTCCGGATTTTGTGTTGGAAATGTTGGAGAGCCTTTAGGACAGCCTTGAGTTCTAAGATGTTGATGTGTTCTTGTTCCTGTGGGGGCCATAGGCTGGATACTTCATGGTGGCCGATGTGGGCTTCCCATCCCCCTTGCAAAGCGTCTGTCAAGAGAAGGTCTGGAAGTGGTACGTGAAGAGGGACTGACTGTAACAGGTTTTTATGTCTGGCCACCAGAGCAAAGTTTTGAACGGGAAGTCCTGATCCATTTGTTGTTGGTGACCTGGGTGATCCTGAAGACGTCCCCACTTGTAGATTCGATGGTTGTGAAAGGGTCTTACCATTCAGTGTCTGTAGGGAACAAGACTTGCCATGGAGTCCCATTTCCCTATTAGGGAATTCAGTTCTCTGAGAGAATGGGTGGGGTTCTGTCTGAAGAGACGTGCATGGCTGATGAGGTCTTCCATCCTGTCTGGAGAAGGTATCAGTTGCGATTTTAGATTGAATGCAACTCCTAAAAAGATGAAAACTTGAGCTGGTTCCAGTCTTGATTTTGCTAACTTTACTCCGAAGCCGAATTGGTGTAGAAGACTGATGGTGAGGTCCCTGTCAGCTTCTAATTTGAGATGGCTCTGGTTGCTAAGTGTCCAGTCGTCCAGGTAGGCGCTTGCTTGAATTTGCAGTTGGTTAAGTCTTGCCAGAATGGGTTTCAGAATGAGGGTGAAAATCCTGGGAGCGGCGTTCAGGCCGAAAGGGAGGCAACGGAACTCGAAAACTTTCTGGTTGAACATGAAGCGGAATAGATGACAAAGTGAGGGATGCAGTGGGACGTGACGATATGCTACCTCCAGGTTGATTGAAATTGTCCAGTCGTTTTCTTTTAAGGAATGACAGATGGATTCTAACGTTTCCATTTTGAAATGCCCATTAACCATTACTTTGTTCAGCAGTTTTCAGTTGAAGATCAGACGGCTGCCAGATTTCTTTGGACGTAGAAAAATGGAACTGTAGAACCCCGGAACTGGATTGTGGCATTCTTGAAAAGCTTCCTTGGTTAAAAGGGATTGGATTTCCGATGCGCGGCCTTGACAAAATTTGGGTTGAAATTGCCACAGTGGGGTTAAGGCCAAGACAAATCTGGTTCCGAAAACTGGATGAAAGCCATGCTGGATGATTGAGAGAATTTCCGTGTTGGTTGTTAGTTCTTGCCAGGCAGGTAGGAAGTGTCGAAGTTTGGCACCCACTGGGAATCTGGATGGAAGGTGGTAGTCATTGGCGTTTCCGAAAGGAGCTTCTCCCGCCGAGAGAGGAGTGACAGCTTATGCTGTCTGGGGTGGAGACCCTCTTGTGCAGTCCTTTCGTTGCAGTTGATGGACGTGAGAGAGCGGGCTAGTCTTTTCGAAACGGCTGGTTCTGGTAAGATTGAGAGCTTTCGTTCCAGATGCTGTCGGACGGTGGAAGTCTTGGTTTGACCTAGACGTCATTTGCAGGTTGGCTTGGAGGTCTGGAATTCTTGGAGAAAGGCCGTTGAAGAGGTTGGTTATACTTTTGAGGCTTGGGTTTGCGAGATACATCTAAGTGGGTCGCCAGTGTTGCAATGAGACGACGAAAGAGAGTTTCCGTTTCATGGATTGGCCGATTTCTTGGGCGGTGCTTCGTTGAGTCGTTTAGTTTGGACCGTGCTAAAAGCAATGTCCCGGAGCATTAAAACATTGTAGTAGAGTGCCTTGGTTGTCCAATTCAAAGCATGAAAGGTCGCAAAGCTGGTTTTCTGAAAGAGGTGTGCGATCAGCGACGAAAGTTTCTGGACGTCCGGGGGAAAAGGAGTCGGCCGAAAGCTTCTCACATAGGGCATTGACGGCAGTGTTCAGGACGTCAGCCTGGGATGCGGCGCGTAAGCCCATGCGTAAACATTTATCGTTGTCGAAGAGAACGTGCGTCAGGACTTCCGCTTTCTTTGGTATTGAGAGGGCACGGCCATAGTCAATTCTCACTTCAGTGTTTAAAAATTCACATTCAGTTTAAGTGTAAAAGTTCGAAGTGTTGGTTGAGCTGTCACCAAAAGGAAGAAAGAAACTTGTTTCTCTTCCAGTACGAGGGGGAGAAGGTTCTTTATCCAACTCGAGAGGGTCGCCTTTGCAGAGGATCGATCCTTCATCGCGTAAGAGGCAGGTTAGCAAGGTTGTAGACTCCCTAAAAGGTTGCGGGGTCTGGTGTCGCAATCCCAGAGAGCAAAGCCAAAACCAGTTTTTGATCCGCGATTGATTACAGGTGCATCGGCGGGCTGTTATGTCTTGTATAGGAAGCAGTCGGGAACAGTATCTTCCACCGTTTTCAATAGTTGAGCCAACGGGAAGGACGGTTCATCGATGGAGGCGGCGTCCGGGAAGTGGATGTGCTCGCTTGCATCCCAGGCCGAAAGCAGGTTGCTAGCGCTGGAAGTGGTGGACGCAAAAGCTAGTTTCCGTTTTCAGGAGCATAAGCAGGACTGGCCAAATGACGAGTGTTCTTTGACCCATGATGAGACGAGTTCGAAGAACGCTTATGGCTTTCATGGCTGGAAGTTGAAAAGACCCATTGATTGGTGTATTCCCGACAAGTGGAAGATGTGCAAGACTGCGGACGGTCCGGGTTCGGACGGGATAAATTTTGGACAGCCTTTTCAACCAGGCGGTTCACTTCACTGCGGGTAACAGAGTGGCAAAGTTGGCGCGAGGAACGGGACAAAAGATCCAGTGGTAACTTTAAAGAGCGCCTAGCGCTTAGGACCTCCGAAGCTTGACGAAAATTGCGCTTGGGGTCTGTGTAATTTTCCTAGGCAGCCCGGAGTTCTTTTTCGATGGCTTCGAAGTCGAAAGCCGACAGTGTGGGTTGAACTCCCTGTAACGGCAAGACATACTCGGCATTGACCGGAACGGTGAAAATCTGCGGTGAGGCCGAATCAGCAGGGAGAGCGAGGTCCAGAGCAGAAAGCAGCCGGGCAGAAGAAGCATCAGCATCAGCATGAGAGAGAGCGGCGGATGGAGCAGACGGGCGATCGACCGGGTCCGTGGCGGGGGGCTTCGTCATCGGTACGGAGCGCAGCTTTCCGAAAGGGCGAGTCGTCGACGAATGAAAGGAGAAATTCTTGTTCCGAAAGCGAAAGCTGGAGGCAAGGTGGCATGCACACAGCCTTGGAGGAAAATTAATAATGAAGGCCTCCGCGCACTCGGTTTTACAGAGGAGGACTGTGCCGCACAGGCGCAGTAGGGTTACAGAGCAGGCGGCTACAAGCAACTAAGAAACCTCCAGGGAGACACATTCATTGGGAGAATGAATGCAAAATTAACAGGTTATGAATGTTTTCTACCATGGCAATAAGAAAGTCAGATATTCCTCTTTCACCTCAGCAGCTGCAGTTAAACTGCTTGTGTATACTGCAGTTTTAAACAGCCGTTCTCCTGAATTCAATCTACTTGTTAGCATCCGAAATTTTTACCACAAAGTGATGATGAAATTATAAACAAATTTCCTTGATTGTTAATCTTTTCTGGGGTGAAAGGGGAGGTAAATGAGGCAAAGGTATTAAAGGAGGCATTTTTACAACTTTCACTGGAAATTTTACCCTAAGTTCAGGTGGAATTTTTACCATAAATTCTGCGATTTAACGTAGGTTTCCTTAAAAGTCTGTAAATTTGACTCCTCGTTAATCTTCAGACTTCCACTAATTCACAACTATAGAAACTTTTCACAAACTATAGAAAAAGGACATTTTGCCGGCCCCCAGTCTGGCCGCCTAAAAATGGTTTCTTTTTGCCTAAACATACTTAACCTGATAATTTTGCATTACATTCCTCGAATGTGATCTTCCCTTGGTGGTTTCTTCCGGTGCGCAGACGCCTGCTTGCATAGCCCACCACGCATGCGCGGCGCGGTCCTCCTTTATAAAAGCGAGAGCTTGGACGCTTTCGGCATTCATTTTACTCTCAATGTGTCAGGCAGTGACTCGAGAGGGGAGGCAGGGCGGGAGTAAGGTTAAGTATGTTTTAGGCAAAAAGAAACCATTTTTAGCTGGCCAGGCTGGGGGCCGGCAAAATGTCCTTTCTTTATTGCCAAAACATATTAACCTGATAATTTTGCATTATCAGGAGACCTCGTCAAAGACAGGTGGCAGGCACCGCCTGGACGGGCGCCCAGGGATGCAAGCACGCTTTCCCCCAAAAATTCTTTATTTGCAAGAGAAAAATTCGCACTTTATTCAGAACAATGGTAGGAAAACAGGAACGTGGGTCTCTTTCGCAGGGATTGGTGGCCCTGAAAAGGACCGTTGTATGAGGGTCTTGCTTCCACCTGGATGAATCTTGCTTCCTTCATAGGTTGGCTTGTTTCTGCTTCGTTCTGAGTGCTTAATGGGGCTTGACCACAGTTCTGGCTGCGACGATCGGTCCCAGTCGGTGTAGTCCGGATTCGTCCCTTGACAAGTCCCTTAGGTAGTGGGACGTGAAGGTTGATTGGTGGCGCCATGATGCTGCTGCCAGGATTTCTTCGATTGGGGTGGCGTTGTGGTGGGCCCATGATGTGGAGATTGCTCCTACTTCATGTACCGTGACTCTCATGCTCTTACTAAAATGTTGTTTGTCATAAGCTGCTTCAATTGTTTTCCTAATCCACCGTGACACCATTGCGGCAGAGGTTTCGCCGTTTTGGAGGTCAACAGGGAGGAAGAGTTGGTTTCTGTCTCTGCGTATATCTTCGTGCTGAGTACGGGCTAAGTAAAAACGGAGTGCTCTGATTGGACAGAGGAGGCATTCAGGTTCGTTGCCTACGAGGTTTAAAAGGCCTGGACACGTCATTGGTTTTGTGGTTCAGATGGTTTTTGTGTCTTAGCTCTGAAGGAAGCTCTTGGGGAACGTGTTACAGAAGAGAAGTTTGGGCCGAAGATGCAGTAGGCTGGGTCTGCCGAGAGGGCCTGTATTTCAAAACATCTTAGGCTTGCTGCCAGGGTCACAAGGAAGACAGTTTTGCAAGTCATGAGATGAAGAGAGCTGTCTTGCATGGGTTCATATGGTTCTTCCATTAGTGATTGTAGGACAATGGAGAGAGCCCAGTCGGTTACAGATCGTCTGGTTGTTGGGCGTTCGTTTTCGAATGAGCGTAGTAATGCAGAGATCCGATAGTCGTCTAGTAATTTGGTACAGCCAGCAGCTTTGAAGACTGAGTTTAGGGCGGAGCGATAGACGAGGATTGTTGACCCCTTCAGTTTGTCGATATTAAATAAATCTGTGAAGAATTTCAAGAGGTCAGGTAAAGGGGGGTCGATTGGATTTGTATGTTTTGTGATACACCAATGAATCCACTTGGACCAGTGACTGTCGTACATGCGATTGGTTGAGTCTCTGGTTGCTTTGGAGGCGATGCGTTCTGCTTCCTCATGATGAATTCCAGCCTTTTTGAAGAGTTTGACGATAGTAGCCACCTGTGTAAGTTGAGGTTCGGAAGATTTGGGTGTAGTTTTGACCTTTTCTGTTGTGATAGAAGATCTGGTTGAAGGGGTAGACTTCTTGGAGTGTCGACTACTAGGTCTAGGAGGAGTGGAAACCACGCTGCTGATAGCCAGAGGGGAGCCTATTAGGAGGAACAAGCTCTGGCTTCTTTCTATTTTCCGAAGGACCTGTGGAAGAAGCTTGAATGGGGGAAAAGATAATCATACAGGTTGCGCCATGGGAATGTTAGGGCGTCTACTGCTATTGCTGTTTCGTCTGGGATCGGGCTTATGTAGTGGGGAAATCTGGCATTGAGCTTCGTGGCGACTAGGTCCAACATTGGAGTGCCCCACATGTTGAGAGAGATTCGCAAATGGATTTATTGAGGCACCATTCGCCCATTGGTGGTTTCTGGCGTGACAGAGAGTCGGCAATTACATTCCTGTTGCCTGGAATGTGGAGTGGAAGAAGAGTGATGTTGTTTGGAATGCACAGATTGAAGATTTCTGAAGTTAGTTTGTGTAGGGATCTCGATTTTGTTCCACCTTCCCTCCTGATGTAGGCTAGGGCTGTCGTGTTGTCGGCTTGGACCTGGACCACTTTGTTTCGGATGTGAGGGAGGAAGTGTCGAAGGGCAAGCAGGATTGCTGAAGCTCGAGGATGTTGATGTGATCCTCACATGGTGTCGGCCAAAGGCCGGAGATTTCCAGGTTGTTTAGGTGTGAACCCCAGCCCATTTTAGATGCATCTGTGAAAATGAGGAGGTCGGGAGGGGGTTCCTGAAGTGGTAGTCACTTCGTTAGGTTGGTGACGTCTGACCACCATACGAGGGATTCGAAAGGAAAGTTCTTGTTGAACGGGATTTGTTTGTCCAGTTTGTCTTGGTTGATGGACCATTCGTCTATGCGATGGTGATGAAAGGGCCTGACCATCCATTGGCCGTATGGAACAAGGCTTGCCATTGCATCCAATTTCCCGATGAGGAAGTTTAATTCCCAGGAAGAGAAGCTCGATTGGTGTCGAAAGAGACGGATGTGACGTTGAAGGTCCTCGATGCGTTCCAGTGAGGGAGAGATTGTTGTCGACCGAAGGTCGAATGAGGCTTCGAGGAACGAGAATACTTGGGCTGGGGTAAGGCGTGATTTTGCGTGGTTCATGCCGAAGCCTCGATGGTTCAGTAAGGAGATGGTCTTGTCTCTGTTGAATTCCAGCGTGCGGTGATCTTGGTTGTTGAGGGCCCAGTTGTCTAGGTAGGCACTGGCGTGAATTTGTTGCTGATGAAGGTTTGCTAGACGGGTTTTAGATCAATGTAAAGATCCTGGGAGCTGCATTGAGTCCGAAGAGAAGACAGCGGAATTCGTAACCTTTCGGTTGTAGATGAAACGAAAAAGATGGGTGATCGCCGGGTGAAGAGGGACGTGGAGTTAGGCGTCTTCCAGGTCGATCTAGACTGTCCAGTCGTTTTGTTTGAACGAGAGGCGGATTGACTCGAGGGTTTCCATTTTGAAGTGTACATTTTGGATGTATTTGTTGAGTGGTTTCATGTTGAAAATCAGACGGAAGCCTCCTGATTTCTTTGGGCGAGTTAAGACTGAGCTGTAGAAGCCTGGGCCCGGGTGGTAGCATTCTTTTATCGCAGCTTTCCGTAGAAGTTCCGAGATTTCGTACGACAGGGACTGTGTCGTCTGGGGCGAAAAATCCCATGGTGGGGATGGCGACAGTGGTGGGTGGTGCAAAAGAGTCGGCCGAAAGCCATGTTTTATCATCGAGAGAATTTCCTGGTTGAGAGTGAGTTTTTGCCAGGCTAGGAAAAAATAACGAAGTCTTGCCCCGACGGGGAGACAAGAAAGGCGGAAGACGTCATTGTTGGTTTCTGCGGTAGTTGCTTCTACCCCTTGGTGACGAGACACGACTTCTAAGGTCGGGGGTTGCAGCCCACTTTTGCTGGTTGCGTTGGCCGGGGCGGGAGCGAGGAGGGTCGGTCCGAAAGGGCTGCAGGTTTCTCGGCTGAGAGGCGGGGTTGTCGTTCGAACGGTTAGGGAGTGTTGCAGTAGAGTTCTTGTATCAGTGGTCTGTTGGGGGACGAGAATTGGCTTGCTTGTTCTTCTGGAATGGGCAATTGGAAGCCGAGAATTGTTTTAGGGGCTTTGGTTTCCTAGAGATGTCCAAATGTGGAGCAAGTGTCGGGATCAGACCACGGAAGAGAGCGTCCGACTCATGGATTGGTTGGTTACGGGGGCGGTGATGTGCAAGTTATTTGCAGATGACAGGGCAATTTCACGGAGAAGAAGTGTGTTGTTAAATAACGCTCTGGTTGCCCAGTTCATGGTATGATGCGTTGCAAAACTGGCTTTCTGGAAAAGCTGGGATATGAGGGACGACAGGTTGCGGATTTCTTCCGGGTTTACGTCCGAGGAGAGTTTTTCGCGTAAGCGTTAACGGCCGTGTTGAGGACATCAGTTTGAGAGGCCGCACGTAAGCTTAAACGTAAGCATTTGTCGTTTTCATAAAGAACAAAGGTAGGGATGTCGGCCTTCTTGGCAGTGGAAAGTGCTGTACCGAAGTCCATTTTCACTTCACCGCATAAAAACTTGCATTCCGAGTAAGTATCGAAGTTATGCGGGACTACGGGTTGGTTGCATCGTCGCCGAATGAGCGGAAGAAGCTATTGTCACGGCCGGGACGCGGGGTGGGAGGCTCCTTGTCGAGAATGAGAGGTTCGCCTTTGCCGAGGAAAGAGCCTTCGCTGCGGAGAAGGCACGTTAAAAGTGTTGTCGATTGACCAAGACGACTACGGGGCTTGGCATCCTGATCTCGTAGGGCAAATCCAAATCCAGTCTTGAGACCCCCGGTTAATGGCTGGAGTGTCGGTAGTATGTGACGGCTTGAATAGAAAGCAGTCCGGGACCATCTGTTCGACAGTTTTTAGAAGCGCTACGAGCGACAGTGAAGTGTCGTCTGGAGTGTCGTCCGGGAAGTGAATTTTCTTTTCCGCCTGAGGAGTAGGAGTCGCAGGGCGGCATGGCAGAGAGGTCTTCGTTTAGTGGAAGTGGCTGGAGGAGAAGATGCGACACGTTTGTGTCCTTCGTGACTAGAAGTTAACGCGACCCAATCTTGGGTGCGGGCTTTACGGACCGACGATGAGCACGACAGCGGCGGCATTGGGTTAACTTGAAGATATCGCACGGTGTCGTGGACGATGTCCCGAACGACACTGCATGTGACGCTGAGGTCTTTACGGGAGGAATTGGACGAGAGATCCAACGGTGAGTTCCGGTCTGGGGAACGGGCGGCCTGCGTCGCTCGGAGGAGATTCCTTTTAGCCGCCCGATAGTTGTCCTTAGCTGTTTGGAGGTCATCGCGTAGAGACGTCAAATCCAATGGGGCAGGAGGCGGCTGTCCCAGAAGGAAAGGCGAGTCGGACGAGGCGACACCACGTATGAGGGCTGCATCGGGTGGTGTCGTGCGGGGAAGGCCAACGGCGGAGAGGTCAAGGGCGGAAGCCCAGCGGTTGCCGAGAGCAAAATGAGTGAGAGCACGAGGGTGCACGACGGACGAAGCGGGAGCGTTAGAAGCGGCGGCCATCTTCGGGAGTTGAATCCAAATTCTGTACGACAGGCGGGGAACCACGGAGCGAGCCACCTCTGGAGGAAAATGAATGCCGAAAGCGTCCAAGCTTTTGCTTTTATAAGGGATGACCGCGCCGCGCATGCGCAGTGGGATATGCAAGCAGGCGTTTGCGCACCGGAAGAAACCTCCAGGGGAACATCACATTTGAGGAATGTAATGCAAAATTATCAGGTTAATATGTTTTGGCAATAAAGAAAGTCTATTTTTAAAGCAGCAACGAAATCTGTGCAAAACTGTGATAGCGGAAATTACTTGTCATTACACAACATTAGCACAAGAACGCACTGGCTAGGGATGAATTCCCTTTGTATACATGTTGCTAAGGGTGTCCGACAATCAGTTGACATTGTCTTCATACTATACCTGGTTTTGAAGGACAATGCTTTTAAAAGGCAACAAATTTGCACGATCCTTTATAAGCCTTATCAGTTAAACACAGGAAAATATTTTAAATGTAGGCATTCCTGAATTGATTTGTGCTAGGTTGGCAATGGCATTTAACTAGAATGCTAGAATTCTAAGTGTAACTTAACATCTAGGGGTTCATAGAGGTTCTTCAAAAGACTTCAAAAGACAATAGCAGAGGAAGGACAATATTGAGGGAAAAGTTCCCGAGTCGCAGGCCTTTTGATGCCGAACGCCCTTATGAGGCTTGAGAGTCTAAAATATTCGATTATGGAAGTGTATTCGAACACCTTCAGCACAGATTGAATGGCGGACCGGTAGACTTTGATTGCAGCCATGTTAACTACTGAAAGGAAGAGATGGTTCAGGCAACTGGTGAGTGCCACATTAAATGGAACCAAGGGATTAATCTTAATCCAATGCACCAACAATACCACCGTAACCACTTTCCCTCATAGATCTTATGTGCATTACCTCGGAGATGTCCGATAATGGGGGTAGGAAAATGGTTCCGATAAGCCATCTGCCTGGAGTAGCTCGAAGATAAGCGACACCATGCGAGAAATCTTAAGGCTGCTAATGCTTGAAGTAGGATCTGGCCTTTTCTTTTGGACAGAAGGTTGTGTTCAAATGAGGGTGTCCTCGAGAAGTTGGTGAGAAGCTCCAGGAGAAGGACGAATAAAGGGTGTGAAGGCTATTAGAATGAACTTTCCTTCCGTCTCTGCTATCGTCGCAAAAACGTAAGGAGGGAAGAGGTAGGCTCGCATTCCCTTCCATGACGTCGCCAGAGCATCTGTTCCGAAGGCTTCCGAATCCAAGAAGGAGCAGATGTAAACTGGGAGATGTTTGTTCTCCTTGGTGGCGGACCAGTCTATAAAGTGTCTACCAAACAGGTTAAAAATCCTGTTGCAACAGCTTGTCTTTCAGGTCCAGTCGGTCGTTGGGATACTTCCCTTCCTCGATAACGAGTCGGCCAGGGTATGTGCAATGATGAGAATCCTAATATTCAATCTCGTAGCAAACTCTAAGAACTGTGATGCTTGGTCGTGTAGATCCTTGGAGTGGGTCCCTCCACCTTTCTTGCGATACGCTGCAGGTGTTGTATTGTCGATGTGTATCTGTATTGGATTGTCCTTCAATGAATCCTGAAAGTGTAGAAGTAATTGGAAGGCTGTTGTTAACGCCAAAACATTGATGTGCATGCTTTTCTCGACGGGGTCCACATTTCAGATGCAGTGTCAAGTGTGGGCACCGCATCCATCGTTCAATGCATAGTTGGTGAGGTGTAAAGGGATGGGGTGATGAGGGATGCATTGGTTGGATCGCACCACCATAGTCTTTCTCTTTTCGGGAGGTCTGTGGTCTTCCAATTTCACTTCTGGTATGGATGTAATCCTGCAGTTATGTGACGCATCCTGTACCAATGTAAGGGTTTAACTCTTCATCTTCCATATGGGACAATATCTGCTGCACCATACAATTGGCCTATAAACTTGCAAAGGAGTGTCGTTGAGAAGTTGTTTCTCCCAGACGGAACTTGTGAGTCCCCGACTCGAATAGTCACGAAGAAGGTGGAAGATTCCAAATTTAGTCCACCAAAAATTCGCCAAATGACCTAAATAGGTCGCAAAACTTTTGGTAAAAGCGCTGACTTTATCTTTTTGTATTTTGATTCTGTCTACCGAGGTAAAATGAGCCTGTCACCTTCAAAATTCTTAAGAATTCCTATATATGTCCTACACATCTATCAAAACTGTCATTTCCCTTTTTTGAACTGAGTTGTGAATCGTCAACAAGGTCTCCATTTTGAACAGCTTGCTCACGATGAATTTGTTCAGAAACTCCCGGTCGGAGGTAAGCCGTTTTTCCCCGGTCTTCTTGGGGACTTGGAAAATCGGGCTATACAATCGTGGATCTGACAGATGTCTATTCTCCTTTCTCCATTAGAAGGTTGACTTCTTGAAAGAGCTCTGTATCTGGGTGTTTCTGAGATACGCAAGGTGAACATCTTGTCAAACGAGGGAAGCGTCTGAATTTTATTTTGTAGCCGCGAGAAATTACTGACAAGTTCAAGGGATCATCAGTAATTCCTTTCCAAGCCAACTGTCTACATGAAACTTCAGGAAGCCACCAACCAAAGTTATGTGTCTTCTTGAAAGGAAGGGGTGGGGGGGGGGGGGGGAGGGTGGTTCTGTCTTTTAGGAGTGCAATATCTCTTCCTCATCTGCGACCTCTGCAACGGGCAGCAGAAGAAAAGGGCATCTGGTGTTTGAAATGATCCCCAATTACTAGAAAAGTCGCTGAAGCTTCCTCTTCTGACTGCATTGGGAAGTCAATGGTTTCTCTTTTAGCTCAGCGTTCAGTGAAGGTGCAACTTTTAGAACTTCGTCCTTGAAAATCGAAGAAGCTTAAAGAAAAAGAATCGTACGTACATCCTGAATCTTTGCTTCATGTAAACTAGTAGCAGATGTTAAGACCGTGCCTCTTCTGTGACTCCATGGGTCTACCAATGTATAGCCTTGGTGGAGCAATCAGAAGTCTTCCTCAGGAGCGTTAGGATGTTGTCTCATTTTCTTGACTGCCACATCAGGATGCATTCAGAAACGGTGGTAGCTTCCAGGCAAGCCATTGCTGCCATGTACATCAAATCAGGCCCTTAGATTAGACCCTTTTAAAGTTGTTCCAAATTCCAAGAGAGGGCGGATTCAGAGCAGAGGTCGGTCGCTAGGAATGGAGCGAAGAGTGATGGGGGAGCAGCCCGGCCTAGGATGTTGAATAAAAATGATTCAGAACATTTACCGGGAGGGGGGGGGGGGGGGGGGTAGGTCCATCCAAATCTAGTGGAGTACCAGATCCACGAAGAATGCCTCCATGTTTGAGTAAGGAACGAAGAACAAGAGAAGACTGGGGAAGCTGATTGCTGACGGGTGCCGATCTACCTCTTCCAGAACGGAAACTTGTCTGTTCTTTATCCTGTTTTTGCTGGCATCAGAAGTTGATGGTATCGGAGGCCTCAAGCAAAATTTATTCGATATATTCTTGAAAATTAAGGGTTCAATAATTTCTGTGGTCAATTTGAATGGGACTTCCTTATTATTAGTTTCGGCACAAATTGTTTGATCTTCTTGAAAATTATCAGCTTTGGCAAAAGAAACAAGATTATTTTTCCGTGGTTATGAGGCGGAACAAAGAGTGGGAAACAGCAGAGAGCAGTTAGGAATACGCTGTGGTGAAATACAGCGGGAATAGCTTGAAAATGAAGACTGTGATGGCCTGGGCGATGCAAATTCTGAGCCACAGAATGACTGGATGATGAGCGCTTGCTTGAAGGCGAAGGCCTTCTGCCTTTGGGCCTTTAAGAGACTTTATAGTCTTAACAATGGCAGTTTGTAAAACATCAACATGATTTGTTAAGTAAATAAAGACCATTCCTTTCTTATGAAGAAGAACTGTGATTTCTTTGAAAATTCAAGAAAACTAATTTTAGTTGTGTTTAGGTGGTGAAAGGAATATGCCTATTCATTCCTTCTTTCCTCCCCTTAATTGCGTTTTTACTTGAAACTTATTTTTGATTAACAAGTTGAGCCGACTTGAGCTTTTATGCACAACTGCTAAAAGTAAAAAAAGTTTATGTTAACCTTCGTCAAAAAATCAGGTTTTACCGATACAGCTAGCCAACACAGATACTTTCAAATACCGTGATGCAGCCCTGATAAATAAACAAAATAACTTACCTTTCTGCTGTAGAAAGATCACCCTCTTTGGTATTTTTCGTACTAGGATCGTCATCTTGTTCTGCTCTACCAGATTCAAAATTGAAGTACTGAATCGAATCGGTTTCAATATCCCATATATACAACTTCGAATCTACTTGGTGTGTTTCCTTAAAGAACAAATCAACAAAGACATGGTTTTTTGTTAATGCAACATTTTTTTCCCTTGGAATTTCAGAAAAACAAGACCCACCTTTGAGTTTCCAACAATGCTAACTTTGGTTCCATTACAGTTGCATTTAGCTGAAACCAGGCTGCTCACATCTCTTAAGTAGTCGAGAATGGGTTTCGGGTTGGCGTGCAGTTTGGCTTCGCTACAAGAAAAAAAATTATTTCAACTGTTTACCAGATGAGCAGCACCAGGCCTCGGTCAGACATTTTGTGTGGCTAACAAACAATTTCCTGCAAATCTAAGTTTCACAGTCTAAAACGCACAGATGCGTTCAGAACAGTGGTGTAGTCGTGCAGGAGCACACAGGAGCAGAGCTCCCAGACTTTTATTTCTGGCGGAGTGCAGCTCTGTCACTTTTTATTTCTGATGGGCCGCAATCCACCATTTATTCTCAACAAATGTTATGTTCATATTTTTTTTCAGCACCTAAACTGTGACATCTGTATTGTTGTTAGAGCCACTATCAGCATTCAGCAATTCATGATAATATTCTCTCTAGTTTCTCTGTTGTTACAGGTCACCTTAGCTTCCTGCCTTGAAGTCAGATGACTTAGTTGCAATCTTCCACACCTCGCCCTCACCACTTCTTACATAACCTTAACAATTATCGATGCGAAAAATATATTAACAATAATATTACATGCATTCAGCCGAGACCTGAACAACAACCAGTAGGAAATTGTCGTTTATTTTTAACAGTAATATTAACGTCAGCAAACGGATTGTAATGACAACAAATTATACTTTTTGTCCTGTATAAACTCATGGCAACACCACCGATCGGTACGTAAAAATTAAGCATTCCTATTTTGCCGTGGATACCTCCCTACGTCACCATTTGAGTAGGCACAATTTTTGGTTTAGGGACACAAAATATTAAAAATGGAAATTTGCTTTTTATTAAAAAAAAAAATTGTTTCTTCGAAACACGGGAAGATTCTTCAGGGTCCCAAGAAAAATTTTTACTACCCCTCTCCCAACAAAGAAAAAATCTTCACATATTCGTAGGCTGCATTAACAATTTTGTGCTTAGGTGATGGTTGAGTATGTATTTTTAAGAAAAAAAATTATTTGTTTTGAAGTAAACAAAAAAAAACAGAATTCCTACCGTCTTGACAAATCCCAAACTTTCAGAATGCCTTCCGTCGTCCCGACAACAAGGTAAGCACCACACACATCTATGCACATGGGCGTTCCTTCACTTTCGAGGAAAGTAAGCGTCTGCTTGATGGTTCCCTGAATGAGTAATCAAGGGTTTAGAGCTAAATGCTTAAGAGAATAGCTAACCACTTGGTTATTACATATTTGCACTCCTATATGGTGTTTAACTACAAAGTAAATATGTAAGATATTTCATCCTCTCTTCGAAGCGAGCAAGAACCAAATACAGTATGGTAGAATATTGAAATATAAAAAACGGTCAAAAATTGGCAAAATATGAATTTTTGTGCTGAGATCAATACCAAAATTTACCCAAATAAATTTAAGGCACACACACGTGCCTTTAGGGCTAAAAAAAAATTTTTTTTCGCATTTGTTTTTCTGGCATAATTTGGTAGCCTGATGTCTGTTGAACATAAGAACATTAAGAAAATAAATGTTGACTGCAGAGTGGACAGGCTTCCAAACTTATAAATTGAGCCTCTCCTGCACTACTGCAAATATGCTGGAAAAGTTATAAAAATAACTGCAATATTCCACGTGCTGAAATTGATTTCAGTGTACTAGATGCTGTTTTGGTCTATAAACAGTGGCCATTCATCAAAAAAACTAGTGCTGAAAAAATTGGGATGTGTTGTTGGCAAGCTGTATGAAGATGTTCTAAAACGGAACGATAAGCAGCGCATCTCATATAGCTTACAAAGGCTAAAATGAGTCTAAAGTCAAAGGAAATACATTGGAAATGTAAAAAAGGGGTATGATCAGTCTTGGGCTAAACTTTACGTTTCTGGAGATCACTGTGATGCCTGCAAGTATGTGTTTTTCGTGCATGTTTGACATTCTTCTGACATAAAAAAAGTTTCTCAACTTTGACTGCATTTTTACTACTTTTCTTTTTTCAGCAGCACGCTGCAATACATGATGTACCTTTTCCCGCTAACTACTTGTCCGATTCTCACCATTTTTGTTTTGTTTTTCTCAGTAGAATTGTAGGAGTATCTGAAACTCTGAAATTTAATAATGTGTAGAGTAATCAGCTTGAAAAATCGTTAAAAAAGCAAAAAATGTGATTTTTTTTGGGAATATTTTGAAAAAATATATTACAACCAGTATTTTGTAAACATGTTTTTCTGAGTTTCAGCATGTAGTCACATACATTGGCTTTCTAAAAAGTCCAACCGAACATTGCTAGAGCATTTCAGTCCATAAGAAAAGGTACATTCACTAAGTGATGTTTTATTTTTTAACAATTAGAAAAAAAAAGTTTGGCTCCAAATGTTAAATTATTAGGCTCGTTTTGAAGGTCTATTAAGTGCCTACCCACATGAAAATTTTTAGAACGATAGTTAAAATAGAACCGTAGAAACAAATTTGTTAAGTTTAGCCCTACTGCCACCTTAAACCAAATATTTAACATCACACAGCTTAAAATACGTTATAAAGTTTTTCAATGCACGAAAGGAAAAGACACATTAAGCTACGAAGTTAATTTTAAAATTTTTAAGTTCATATTAGCTATTAAGCTGATTTCAAAAATATATGCACATTTGTATTGTAATTAAACACCATATTCTGGAACCGGTATCTGTAACCCAAGTCCAAGGAGTTAAGCCTTTCTCATATTGTCGGAATCACTTGAAATCAATAAAACTAAACACAAAAATTAAAATATCTACCTGGTATGTCCGCACATGCACTTTGCCAGCTTCAACAGTGTACACGTTGTGTTCATACATGGCAACAAGCAATGTATTTGCTGGAAAAGCACCTGCAATCAGAAATGTCAATTAGTGCGTTTAAACGAGTGCTAGAAAGCACATTCTTTGCAAAGCAATTGCAAACCACTTCAAATAAGTCCTTATTTACAGGGAATCAGAAATCACTTAGTTCAGAAAGTAATTCGTTGACTTTTCTTTCTTCCCGTCGGGCCAAAATCTAAACATCACCAGGAAGATTTTGGAGGGGGCTAATTTGCCATATGTGCATTCGCCATCTATCCATGACATGCTCGCAAGTCTCAAAAAGCATCAAAACTTTTAAACAAAATCTTGGAAACTTTCTCGTTGAACTAACTAATGCACTCTTGGTTTGACTGATAGGTTGGAGAAAAGGCCACAAATGAAGGTTTACAAGACTCACAGATTAAGCATTAATGTTCAATACTGTGCAAAAAAAACCGACCGTTTTATAACGAGGAAGATGATCAGCAGTAACAATCCCGCATCTAGTTTAATTGTTGTGGTTGACTGCATGGTCGGAATCGGCTAATATCAAATTCTATGCTTCTAAGTTCATTATTATGGCTTACCATTGTTATGGCTTGCAGTGAATATTTATTTAGCTTGTGGCATGTCAAAGATCCTAGGTTTTCCGTTTGAATTTCTACAGATAAGTAGTCTCTCTTATCATTTTCTATAAGGTAGAAATTCCCAGAAGGGGATTATCGCTCTAAATAAAATCTCGACTCGCGTTTTCATTGTTGCTGTAATGGTTTGTTTTTTTGGAAGACGAATAATGAGTAACGTCATTTGGGTTAAATAAGTAAAATTAAAATTTGTCTTATTGTTCAAACCTATCTGTCGTGAGATATCTAGATGGGCATAATGCCGGAGAATGGTGTTGGTGCCTGCCGACTGACAGACCTCAGCCTAACTGCTAAAGGTTAGCTGAACAGTTGGTAACTGTGGCAAAAGTCTCTGGTCTACTTGCCGGACAGGTTACCGTGAAATACCAAATTGGAACCATTAGCGGTTATGGGATGTAATCCAAGCTTTTCTGGACAGTGTGACAACACAACAAGATTGAAGGTATCCCAGTTCTAATCCCTGGGTCTGCACTAATCTAAAAGCTGCTTCCCGCCCACCCACCTCATCCCCGTATTTTCACTTCTAAAACAAATTTTAAAATTTATGCTAATGGTTTATTTACTATTTTTCTTTTACCATTATTGGTGATAATATTAATTTATGTAATGACTCGTGTATCAAGGTGGTAATGAGCTAACACACTAATAGACGAAATAATAATCATATAGAACTCCATAGGAAACGGGTCCCACCAAGTTTTTGCCGCATAAAGTAGTGACATCAGACCCAAAATAGCTGTCAGTAAGTTTCTGATCCGACATGTTGAGTTTTGAGTGTTGAGAATATTGAGTGATCAGTGTTAGGACAAAAAATCTGGTGACAGCCATTTTGGCTCTGATATCACTACTTTATATAGCAAACATTTGATTTTTTTCGGCCATTATTTGGTTTTTGTATGTCACAGTTTTTTTTTGCAGTCTGGTATTACTACATTATGTTGCGGAAATTTGATGGATCCCTTTACGCTTATGGGGTTTTTGTACGATTTCATTACTTTTCGTTATTTTATGGTTTTGCTTTAGTGAAAGTATTGTTAGTGAGCGCCACATGAAAATGTAATTGTAAATAGTTTCTTGAACGGCCTAAAGAAAATCTGAAGTTTGGTATAATTAATGGTAGCTGATTAAATTATATTTCCAATAAAGTGCCCGTTGTATTACATTTGGTTGCAAAACAGAAACAATTGAGGACAATAAGTTAGTTCTGAAGCTACGAAACTAACAAAAACAAAACTGTTAAGGCACACACCCCCAAATATTGTTTTCGATAGACCCCTGACAACAGCAAAATCCGAGCACTTTACGATCAAATAGACCTATGGATTAAGCAGGCCTAGGGAAAATGATAGCCCGATCATAGCAGGGGGCCAAGATAATGCCATGCATAGGCCAAAATCTATGCCATAGTCGCTGGAGAAGCCTAATATTCTCTTACACTACTATGGTGGGCCGTGACTGGCAGGGAATTTGCCAGGGTTCTCTTCATGTCATCGACCAGATCAGTTTCTTCAACAACTAGGCCAACTCGGCCACCGCCCAACCATGATGACCACAGAAACTAAATGAAATTAATTAAACTAGTGAAACGAAATTACCTGCATTAGCCAAGTATTAAGAACATTTAAGCACGTCTGTGTTTCTTACATTTTCCTATTACTATTTACACATATACACATATTAAAATTTTGAATTATCTGTACGACACCATATTGAGACCTGACTAGACTTTTGTTCTTTCTATCTTTAGGCAATATGATTCTCAATGCATGGTCCAGCAAACAAAACAATGCTTGGAAAAAGGAAAGGGGTCGAGATGTTCAGAATAGGTCTCATATCCGTTGAAGGCCTGATAGTTTTTTACACTAGCATGGTCGGCTTAGACTGAAATGGACTTTGCTGGGGTCCCACTTTCCAGTCGACGGCCAGATCAGCTTCTTCAAGTAACTAAGCATAGCTTTATCACCCTTAAGCCACCATGACCAGTCAAAGAAATGAAATTAATGAAAGTAATGAAATGAAATTTACTCTAAATATTAGTAACAAGCCAATGTTGGTGCCAGTGTGTTTCTTCGTTTATTCTTTAACATTTAGAAACATTAATTAAATGTTAATTATCCATGTATACAGTGCGATATTTGACTAGACTTTATTGTTCTTTCTAGCTATCATCACGCAATATGATGCTTACTGGTCTAAAATTTATTTTATTTCAGGATCGACAGCCATTGCAGCGAGCAATACCAATTTTGGAAAAAAGGAAACCAATTCCATTCTAAATTTGGGGTTTAGTATACATCTCTGTATTGTGTGGCGCGGTGGCATCAACGGCCACTGAACTGTAACTGAGGTTGGCACTAATGACATAGCTGTCGACTCCACCTTACCGGGAACATTATTAATATCGTGCATTCGGTTGTCGAGTCACCTTAAAAAAAAAAGTCAAAATCTTTTTTCTTTTTTCTTTTACAAGTTTAAATGAAATGTTGTGTAGTCTGATATGCACAATCTTATGAAGTAGAGGATCAGTAGACGAGAAATGCGGCTCTTTATATCGTCACAAAAACTAGTAGCATGACACGCCACTGGTTCAGAGAGTTTCTTGTGTGCATTTATAGTTATCTTTCCAAAGCTCTTTCTTCCCATCAAGCAACATTTTTAGAATTATGCCTAGCATTCGTGGGTAATTTTAACTCATTACGATTTCCTTTCCTAC